>PVKA01004940.1:20772-94701 GCA_004027165.1 Ctenomys sociabilis | reverse complement strand
CGTACAACAAGTAAAATCAATTGAGTCAGATGAGGCAAAGTGAATGGCATATGCTGCAGGATACTAATCAGCTTTTCTTCTGGATGGTTAACAACCTAAGATCACAAGTCAGAGTTGGAGAAATAGAAGAGCCACAAGGCCAGCCAACATTTTGGCCCTAGCCTTTCAAGGTCAGCGAAGACTCAGGACATAGGAGAACATGTACTGCAACATCATGAGACTCAGGTGAACTCCAAATTTTCTGAACAAGGAGATTATGGCGCCACAGAGGAAAGAGATTGAAGTTCTAGTGTGCCTGGGGAGAGTCACATGAAGAGAAAACTTTCTCTTAAGCTCTCACCGAGAGCAATCTGGTCAAGCATTGGCCGTGACTCATCCACATGGATGACACAGACAAAGGAACTACAGAATAATGTACAGGAGTACAAGATAAACCCCGAGAGGACTTCAATGACCACATAGGAAATATAAAGTTCTTGTGTTGGTATATACATTTTGATCTACCTAGGTCTTAACCATCCAGCAGAAAAGTATAAAAGTTTAAAAATGAAGTATACATCATGAGCCCATAATATTAAGCTGAGCTGTAAATGGATATGGTTGACAATTTCTTTGAATAACTCACTATGGTTGCAGAATGCTGGACTGTGTTGGATTGTGGTGTCGAGTTCAAGCACCTAAGTTAGTTGAATGTCAATGGAGTGCCCACTTTTGACAGGTGTAGACAAAGGAAGGGTTGTAGAAAGAAAAAATCATGATGTGTGTGTGTATAGACAGTACAGTTGGGATAGATAACGCTGTGCTTCTACATAATTCTATGAGAGGCAAGATCTTCACTAATGGTGGTTGGACAGAATATTATGACGGCTTTTAGTACTATGGTCGTCCACTAAGTAAATAATTATTGAATTTTTGATATAATTCAGCTATAAAAAAAAAGATAAGTAAGCAGCTACACTCTTTTTTTTTTTTTTTTTTTTTTTTTTTTGCAGAACCAGGGATTGAACTCAGGCTCTTGGACTTGCTAGGGAAGCACTTACTCCACTGAGCCATCTCCCTGGCCCCTCGCAGCTACACTCTTAATTCACTGATAAGAGATATCTGCTAAAATAATATCTGTAAATATAATATCATGTATGCACCTTGTACAATACCAAAACGTTATGAAAACAGTTTGCAATGTATTAATTCACCAAATCTGTATGTTTAAGGTATCTTGAAACTGTCTGATTGACATTTGTATTTTAATAAAATAAAAATAAATGAAAAAAAAATTAAAAAAAAAACTGGTGAGGAGCAGAAGTCTTGTTTTCTATCTTTTGAGCCCTCTTTCACTTCTGTTGATTTCTGGGTCTTGTTTGTGCCTAGTTGCTTCTTAATTTTTCTGTAATTCCAGATTCCTTGTTTTCCAAATAACTTCTTTCTATCAAGCCTGTACTATATGCATATCAAGACCAATCTACAAAACATTGATTTCCTTCTGTGTCTAGCCTCTGCCCCACCTCCACGGTCAGCTTTGAGAAAAATTATCAGCGCACTCTCTCCACGTCCTTCACTTTCAGCCCTTTTTCTGGCTACTAATATCTGGCCTCCTCAGCTACAGCTCAACAGCAAGAAACTCATGTAGTTATTATTTGGCCTAGGGGAAGTGGCAAAACTTGCTATATTCCTCAGTTTGATGCCAGAATTCCATGTTTTCATTCAGAATTCCATATTATTTCCTTTTTTCTCACCCAGTGCCTTCTCCTTAAGCCCTTTGTCTTGTGACTTTAGGGTTTTTTTAATAATTTATTTAATCAATACATTGTACATTGTTATCTTCTTAGTGGCTATCCATAAAACAAGAAGCAAACAGGATATTCTATCCAAATACTATTAGTACAAATGTTCTCATTGAGTTAAGCGAAAAGTAGCTATACATCTATCCTAACTATTCTGTATATACAAACACAAATTAGTCCTTACTTTGTATTCTCTTTTTTTGTTTAGTCCTGTCAGAGATGGGTACTCCATTGGCATCTAAATACTATAGGTGAATGAATTCAGCAAAACAATCCAACACAATTCAGCAGTCCACAATAGTAGTGGGTTATCCACAGAAGCTGTAGGCTTGAGCCATTCACAACTCAGTATATTCATATAGCTTTACTTTATATACCTCCTTTTTATACTTTTCTGCTAGATGGTTAACATCAAGATAAAGCAAGACCTATATAACAAGAAGTGTAACTTTTGTGTCAGATAAGGTCAGTCAGGTACTGTCAGGGTTTATCCTGTAACCCTGTACCGTACTTTGTAGATCCTTGGTCAATGTCAGCCATATGGATGAGTCATGGCCATTGCTTGACCAATTTACTCTCTGTGGAAGCATGAGAGAAAGTTTTCTCTCCATGTGACTCTCCTTAGGCACAGTATACATCATGGATTGTATTCCTCTGTGGCTCCATAATCTCCTTGATTAGAAAATTTGGGGCACAACTGGGTTACATGATGTTGCAGTGCAGGTTCTCCTTTGTCCTGAGTCTTCACTGACCTTGAAAGGCTAGGGACAAAATGTTGGCTGACCTTAAAGCCTTTCCTTTTCTCCAATTTTTGATCTGTAAACTTAGGTTGTTAACCCTCCAGGAGAGAAGCTTATTATTACCCTACAATATATGCAGTTCAGTTTATGCACACTATTTGTCTAAATATAGTACATCATAGGCATAACACGGAACACATATTTTCCATCAAGTATTAAGATATTAAACTAAGTCCTTACAGAACATGAAGAAAAAAATTTAAAAAATAGGAATTAACACTTACATATATTTACATAGATATTTAGAAATCTATCCATATACAGCATTGTTGCAGGACTGTCCTGTGACGTTTTTGTGTCTTATTTTTCATTTATTACCCTTTAAAAATTTTACTTGAAAGACAGTATAGTAATAGTTGGTATGTCATGACAAGAAGTGCGTATTTAGAAGACCAGCATGACAGGCATTCCAAACTTGACCCTTCTATTACATTTTGCTAAATTTAGTGCAGTTGCTTTGCTCACAGGTATCAGCATATATAGTTAGTCAGGGTGAGATCCTACCAGTTAACTGCTAGTTTCAAAAATCTGCTGGTGTTTCTCAAGATTATTGTCTTACTCATCTAGTGGTGACTTTAGTTTTAATTTCACTTATTTTCAACTATTCTAAAACCTATATTTTTGGGGCCATCCTTTCTCCCCAATTTCTACCCTATACACTCAACCTCTTAATTTAGAAATATACTACATTCATTCATACAGACACTGCAACATTGTATATCTTGCCAAACTATTTCTTCTATTGTATCACTTCATTCCAGTCTTTATTCATAAATAAAATGAATAGAGTTAGTTTATGTCCAAGAGACCTTACAATCTAATTGATACAAATATATATGTAAATAAATTATTACAATGAAACACTACTTATTATAGCAAATATGAGTAAGTTGCCTACAGGAACATTTTAATTCACTTGTGATTAAATTATTCAATTTTAGGACAAAAATGTATATTTTGATATAGCATAATTTGAGTAAGACATTTGACAAAGTGTCATTATATCTTCTTGAATAGAGTACAAAATTTTAGCTGAAGATAGCTGGTTGGAGGGTGATTAGTTTACAAATTTGTTCATTTTATATTGTGATAACAGAATACTTGAGGCAGGATAAGTGATGAACAATGTCAGTGTATTCATCATATAGTTCTAGAAGCCCACAAGTCTGAGATGTGGTGCTGACAGCTGGTGAGTCTTTTTGCCAGGTCATAACTTAAGCAAAGGGCATCAAATGGCAAGAAGACAAGAGTGCACAAGCGCAAATCTCTCAGGAGGAGGAGATGGCTCAGTAGGATAAGCGTGTGTAAAAACAAAAACAGAAACAAAAAAACCCTCAGATCTCTCTTTTTCACAAAGCCACTGATCTGATCCTGGGATTCCCATCCCCATTACCTCATCTCACCATTGCTTCCCCAAGATTCCATCTCCAACTGCTATCAGAAATCGACTTTTGGGGTTTAAATTTGTAGCACAAGAACTTCCGGGAGGCAGATTCAAGCCACTGCAATAGGATTAACAAATTGACACAAACTTGGGGAGGAGAAAACCTTCATGGACATGTTAAGAAGTTCTGTGCAGAGTGCCATGTTACATGATGTTTTCATGCATAGCACAAGGACACAGAGAATATGTTTGTCAGCTTTTTAAGCTTGAAGAGAGAATTTATGTTTGTTGACAGAATCAGTGAAAGCATAACTCTGGACTAAAGAACGAATACCCTTTTTATTGTTTTATGGTGCTTTGTTTTTGTCTTTGTTCTTATTTTTTGTTCCTTTTCTCTTTAAATAAAATTTTTAGAAAAGCAAAATGGAATTTAAGTACAAAGTCCTATGTTGTAATTCTGATATTCAAATGAATAAATAATAAGTTGAATTGATATGACTTTACTTTTTATTAAAAATATGAAACTTTGGAGTGCAGGTTGTTTGTCTAAAGTTGGAAAGTCACTAGTGAAGGTGTATTAAGAAGGAAGGAGGAGGAGGGTCAGGGAGATGGATCAGTGGAATAAGTGCATCCCTGGCAAGCGCAAAAGCCTGAGTTCAATCCCTGGTTCCACCATAAAGAAAGAAAGAAAAAAAAAAGATCCAAAGAAGGAAGGAGGAGGAAAAGTGCTGTTTCTGTTTCAGCTTTTGCCCTGGCTTTGCACTGGTTAGGCCCATGTCAAGTTCTAGGAACTACATAAAGAGAAAGCTGCCCATGAACACAGGCTGAGACGCAGGTTTCAGCATAAGGGGGCAATGAGAAATGTGTATTTGGCAAAGGCCAAAGAAAAAATGTAACAATTGTCTTCCAAAGATTTCCTTCTGCTTTTTCCTTGTAAATTCAAAGGGTTCTACAAATAGATGGAAACTAGATGGTGAAGATAGTATTGGGCTCAAAGGAGGCTTTTCTAGCAATTAGAAGAGAGCAATGATGACGAGGCCTCACGTCACAACTCAGTGTCTTCACTGACAGTTGCAAGTAGAGGCTGGAGAATATTGGGAGCTTCCTAAGCTTGGGCAGTCAGGATGATGATGCCGAGTTGTACTAACCGCACATATCTCTGGCCTCCATGGATCTGAGAAGAAAGAATGTCACCCACAGAAGGCACATCCTGAGAACAGAGGCACAGGTGCATGTTTCTGCCCAGTCATCCATGTACACAGTTAGCAGTTACTATCACATAGCAGGCTTGTCTTTAAACACAAAGCATATTATATAGGTACAGTGCACACAAGTAGGTTTCTGCCAAAGCACTAGACCAATAAAATAAATGACAGCGTATTAACATCCCTAAATATATGCTTGTATGTTTAAATAAGAGACCAGTTCAATTTCAGCTTGGCAACATTTTTATGGCCCATTGTGAAAGGATGATTTTAAAAAATTGTTTGGCCTTTGTAATGAGAGAAGAAAATTAAATACACAGAGCACTATTTAAACAACACTGAGGCTATGATTCAAGAAAACAAAAGGCAGGAAATTCAAAGTTGAGGTGTAATTTGTTAACCTTCATCCAGCTGCTTTGAGCACTTACAGTGGCAGCTGAATGGAACCCTGGAACACCAGACAGGCTCTGTTTTCAAATCTATTTACTCAAGAGAGACCACAGCAAAGATCTTTCCTCCTATGTGTGGGAGAAGAGATTAAACATTGACTCATCAGTGTCTTAAAAACATTTTAAAATTTCAGGAAGTATTTGCTAATTCCTGTTTTACAGTAATGCCTTGGTTCACAAACGCTGTTCATGGACGATTTGTTTTGCTATCAGTTCATTTGGCAGAACTTCGCTTCTGTTCTCGATCTCCACATGAGGTGACCCATACAGCTGTGGCTATCTTCCCCCTCATGAACATGCATGTAGGCCAGAAGCATGGGATGAATTCATAAACCGAGGTACCCCTGTACTTGCCACACCTAAATCAGCTATTCTATTCAGAGGCAGATTTTCTAGAAATTGATTAAGTGCATCTTTTAGAATTTTTTTTAAGCTCCTAAGGAATCATGCTGATCTAAAGTATTGGTATCTTGTCTTGTTGAAAGTGACACATAGAGGGAACAGAAAAGTGCAAGACTAAAGGGAGACCAGAGGGATAATGAAATATGGAGTGGTGTGTCCCTTCCTCTAAGCCCTGGTCAGGAGAGGAGGGCATGGCCAGGCCTGGGCACATCTGTCCCTGTGTGACTGTTGAAATGCTAGCAGGGGGTGCCTGTTGATCTCAACATTTTGCAGTGACTGATGTGATCTAAAACCACGTCTTTCTCAAGAAAGGGACAGGAGGGTTTGTTTTCAGAACTTGTAGGTAGAATTGATATGGAAGAATAAGAATATAGTGGATTTGAAAAAGAAAATGAAAATACCCGGAATCCTGCAGCACACGTGAGGACAAAGTCTTTAGTAAGGCTCAGAGAATTCTTTCATTTTAAAAACAAAACATGGCATGAATCTGGAAAGATACATATGGCATTGTCCGGTCATAGGAATGAATCTGCCTGATTCATCCAGAGCCACTTCCACTGGCCCATTGTTGGAGAAGTGTTTAGGGCCACCCACAAGCTATCCCGAGAGGCCTTTGGGGTCCATCTCCCCTTACTCTGCTGATCTTATTCTACATAATAGGCACACCTGACTACTCATGCTCTGGCTTTGTTTATGTTGCCAATTCTGCCCGGATGTCTTCATATCCTTTTCCTCCAGTAGTTCAGCCCTATGCCCTTACTCAAATACCACAAAGCCATCTCTTCTGCCTTCTCTAAGACCAGGTAGCGTGTTGCTTATTGTTGTTGGATTCTTCATTGCCTACACATGCTAACTCCTAAGCACCTGGGGGATAAGTGTCTTTTAGATTATTTATTTATTTATTTACTCTAACCACTCTGTATTCATTTTCGTATCTTGAATAATAAAGGGCATGCTATATAGAAAGTGCATACCATACATTTTTAGATGAATAAATGAATGGTACTGGTAAAAAGGACTGAGTGTATTATCTTTCAGCTGCATCTGGCTGTAGGTAATGCATGAAATAGTGTGTAAAATACCTTTTGTATTGATTCATTAAGGTAAGCTCAGCAAGACAGCACTTTGTGGACTTTTTTCAAGTATCAAAATGTGCATTGAGGAGCCAGCAAGGTAGCTCAGCAGACTAAGTGCCTGCTTAGCCAAGCGTAGGACGGGGGCTCTATCTCTAGCACCGCATGCCATGCTAGCACCACCCCCAGGGTGGGCCGAGCTGGCCAAAGTCTTGGTGTAGTGTTGCACACCTGTAATTCCAGCTCTGGGGAGGCTGAATGCAGGAGGATCACCACAAGTGTGAGCTGTGTAGTGAGACTTTGCAGCAACCAGATACATTAAAAACAAAACAAAACAAAAACCAAAGAATCAAAATATTTTTTTTTAAATGTGCATTGAAATAACATGCTATAAGCTTTTTAAGATAAAGACAAACATGCCTAGCAGGCACAAGGACCCGAGTTCAATAACCAGTACCACATGCTATGCTGCTTCAAAACCTGGGTACACCATGCCAGCCACCAAAACTGGCACAGGCTATAATTCCAGTCCTGGGGAGGCTGAGACAGGAGGATCACTACTGAGCTGCATAACAAAACCCTGTATCAAAAAAAAAGAAAAAAAAGATAAAACTTGGGAAGACTTGGGAGAGTTTAAGAATATTGCAGTGCCCTAGAGAGGCATCATAGAGGGGCAAAACTGTACTATGGACCCAGAGATGCACCCCACTTCAAAGGAGATCCCCACTTCAAGGAAGAATTTGCTTCACAGGCCCCTGGTACAGTCAGGGTCTCTTCAGCTCCAGAGAGTTGCTTTGCTAAGGGTCATATGCTCCCTGAGCCAGTGACTGAGTAGAGCAGGGGCATGAAAGCTCTTTCACTTGGGGCCCAGTGTGGACAGCTCTCCTGGGCAGTGTGTGCTCCAGGGCTCCCCACTGGGTTGTCAGAGACTTTGGAGGACCCACATTGTTGTTTGACTCTTCCCTCTTCCTAGTCCTGCTTTCTGTTCTTTCACAAAGATCTGAGATTTCCACCCCAAGTTCTGTCTCAGAGGCGATGTCTGGAGTGTACATCCTGCAATACACAGGAAGATCTGAGGTGTTTTCTTGCTTCTTAGTTGGCCAGGGGAGAGGCAACTAATGTAAGCTCTACTGTTCTACCTGCTTGTGTCTCTTGGGTCATAGCCAAGCCAATGTTGCAAAGGGTCAGTGATGGGTAAACGTCTGGCCTTGTGTCACTAGAGAGCACAGACAGGTAGAAACATGTGCTAGGATAGCATTCTATGAGTGCTGTAGGAGAGGTCCACAGCTCAGAGTCCAGGCTTGTGGACCAGAGCTACGTAACAGTGGATGGACCTCGAACATGTTGCTTAAATGCCCCAGGTGAGTTACTTCTATTATTAAAAGAGGTGGCGATAGTACTTAGCTCAAATACTGAAGTGAAGATGGACTCGGATAATTACTTATCTCAGTATCTGGCACAATGAAAGGCCCTTAAGCTTCAGGGTCTGTTATCACAGCCACCAGCACAGCTAGCCTACTCCTCTAATCACAAGAACTTTGACTTATTTAGTCATGTGTGGACTCAAGTTGTACACAGTCACATACATAGAGCAATTCTATCAGCCCCAAAATAATCCCTTGTGCCTTTGTGCAATCAATTTTTTTCTCCTTCCTAACCCCTGGCAGTCACTGACCTGGTTCCTGTCACTGCAGTGCATCTAGAATTTATATAAATCTAGGATTCATATAAAAGTCTATGTCTATACAGTCTTTTGTGTCCAGCTTCTATCTTTAGTAAAATGCTTTCACGATTCATCCATACCATCGCATCTATCAATAGTGTGTTTCATATTGGCAAATAGTAGTACCTTGTATGGATAGACCACAATTTATTTCTTAAATTTTATTTTAAAGAAAGGGAACAAATATCAATAAAAATGATACAGAATTTCAAAACGAGGTGATAGGAAATTAACAATGGTTATTATATTGCCTATTGTTATCTTCTGGTAGCTGTTCCGGCTACCAGATAGAGGCAGGCAAAGTTGATCAAACAATATAAGCACTCACTGTTCCTTTCAAAGAAGTAGTAGAAATCAGTAGTGCAGTCATCTTAGCTGTCGTGTGTATATACACAGAGCTTTATTTTTCTCTTCTCCCTTTCTCTTCTTTCTTCTTTCCTTTCTTTGCCTTTCACTATGTCTGTTGGACCTTTTGGATAGTATTTACTCTTTCCATTTTTTATACTAAGGAGACAGTATGATGTTTACAAGTGCAGGTCTGCTTTATTTCACTTATGAGTGAAATATGAGTATTTCATAATATGAGTGAAACATGAGATATGAGTAAGGTCTCTGGTTGCACTTATTTACCTATAAAAGCCTTGCATTTATCTTTCTATAGTTTGTTTATTTACTCACCAATTTCTTTACTTTTTGGTAATAACAAACAAAGCTTCCATGAATATATGTTTATGAATTTCTATGGAAACATGTTTCTGTTTATTTTGAAATTACACCTGCATTAAAAAAAGGTCATTAGGGAAGATGGCTCAGTAGAATAAGTGGTTGCCTGGCAAGCACAAGGCCTTGAGTTCAATCCCTGGCTCCTCACGAAAAAAAAGAAAAGAAAGAAAAGAAAAGAAATTACACCTGCATGTGGGAATACTGAGCTGTGTGATTAGTGATGTTCAAAATTTGGGAAACTTTTATGTTTTCCATGGGGTTATGCTATTTTGTATAATTAGCAATTTGTGAGTATTCTATTTACTTTTGATATTCATAGATTTTTTAAAACACTTTTTTATTTTGCTAGGCCTGGTGCTGTGTACATGTAATCCCAGGTCTGTGGAACTGAGGTGGGAAAATAAAGTGGTTTCTTGAGACCCTGGCTCAAAGCATAAAAAGTAAAGGTATGGAGCATGTGGGTCAGTGTAAAGGCCCTGAATTCGTTCTCCAGTGTAGCAGAAACTCAAACCTGTTTTGTTAAAAAAAAAAAAAATTAGTCTTTCCTGCTAAGTAGTGGGCGTATGTCAGTATTTCACTTTCGTTTTATTTTAATTTCCCCGATCACCAATGAGCTGAGGCCTTCCCATTGCTATTTGTGTATTGCCTGCGATGCGGTCAGGGTTGAAATCTTTCACCCACATTTGTTTGGGTCACTTGGCTTTTATTATATTATAAGAATTCTTTATACATTTACCTATAAGTGTAAGATATTAGATACGTGTTTTGCAAGAATTTTCTTGCTTTTCTGAGTAACTTCATTGAAGTGCAAAAGTCTTATTTTGATGATTTTTGATTCATTATTTTTCTTTTGTATTCATTGTTGCCTTGTAGGTACACAAAGAGAGCTTTTTTAAAAGGCCCATTTCAAAAAATTTTTCCTACATTTTCTCACAGGTTTTAAGAATAGTTTTAGCTCCTATACTAAGGTAGGTGATCCTTTCAAAGTTTAGTTTTTACAATATACTGGTGCATAGTTACATTCATTTCCTTTTCTGATATGGGTTGTTTGATTGCTCCAGTAGCATACATTAATGAGTCTATATTTTCCCAAGTGAATACCTGTTGGGCTTCTATTGCTAGTCAATTGAATATATATATTCAGGTCAGTGGCTCTCAACTGAGACCTGTTTTGATCCCCAGGGAAAATGGCGATACATCCTTACTGAAATCATTTGCCTGCTTGTTCTATAAATTACTAGGACAAGAATACTGACTGTGACTATGGATGCTTATTTCTAATTTCAGTTTTATCAATTTTTGCTCTAAAAATTATTAGTTGTGCATATATTTAGAACTATAAGCCTCTTGAAAAATTGATTCCCTTATTACTATGAGATGTCTCCCTTCATACATAGTGTCATGTTCCTTTTTCTGGATCATGTTTTGGTTTTCTTTCTTTGTTTTTTTTTTGAGGCAGATTTAAGGACTAAATTATATACCCCAAATCAATATGTTGGAGCTCTAATCTCCCAGGAAAGAGGTGATTAAATTAAAAGAAGCCATTAGGATAAAACTGTATCAAGTAGGACTGGAGTCCCTGTGAGAAGCAGAAGAAATACCTGGTGCACATGTGTATTGAGATGACAGGTCCAGGGAGGACACAGAGGAAGGGGGTCCCCAGCAAGCCAAGGACAAGCCAGACCTGGTGACACCTGTTCTTAGAAGTCTAGTGTCCAGAATTGTTATAAAATAAATTTCTATTGCTTAAGGCACCCACTGTGTGATGTTTTGTTTCAGTCACCCCAATAAGCTAAAAAGAATTAGATTTGACTCTTTGAATTTATAAACATAATATTTTGTGTTGTTCATGTAAATATTCTTAATTGATTTGAAAAATATTTGTAGCTCTCACTGTATAAATCTGTCCTTATTCTGTTAATTTTTCTGTTATTATATACTGGTTTATGATCTTACTTTAAAAACATTTGTAGGTCCTGTTGCTAGGAACAGAAGCATAACTGAGTTTTGTGCACTTAATTGTATCCTGTGATTCTGCTAAATTCATTTGCAGTTCTTTTTTTTAATGTACAGGTACAGGGTCTCACCACACAGTTTGGACTTGTAGTGATCCTCCTGTTTTCAGCCTCCCTGGCACTGGGATTACAGATGGGTGTCACCATGCCTGGTCTCTGAGGCTGGTTCCATGCACCTGGGGGTGGGGCCAGTGCTACACATGGTGCTGGGATCGAACTGAGGTCCCCATGCTTGCCTGAGCAAGCACTTAGTCCTCTGAGCTATCTCACTGGCCCTGATTTGCAGTTCTTATACATTTCCTATAGATTGTTTAGAATGTTTCACATAGACAATCATGTTTTTTAAACAATCTTCTTTTGTTCTTGTGTTCTTTTTCTTTTTCTTTTCTATTTATTACTACTTCTTCTTAGACAATGTTTGCAGCACGTAATGATCACATTCATCCTGGGGAGTTTGCACAACTTGTATCTTAATTCTTTTTTTACCCCTTAATTTGCCCTCCCTTCAACACTTTTTCTCCTCCCATATGCAAAAGCTCTATCTCCATTTTGTTCTTCAACTTCTTTTTTTTTTTTTTTTTTTTGGTGCAACAGGGGATTGAACTCAGGCCCTTGTACTTGCCAGGGAAGTGTTTATTCCACTGAGCCATCTCCTTGGCCCTCAACTTTTTTTTTTAATGTATTCAGTGCAGGGTCTACAGGGTCTCAGTACACAGATCAGACTCATAGTCATCCTCCTGTTTTCAGCTTCTCAAGCCCTGGGATTGCAGGCCTGCACCACTACACACAGTCTCATTCACGATCTCAGTGTACCCTGGGGGCAGGGTGGGCAGGGCATGCCAGGGATCAGACTCACAGCCCCCAAATCTGCCTAAGCCAGGGATCAAACTCCCAGGTCCTGCATCTGCCTAAGGAGGTGCTTTAATCTGTTGAGCTATCTGGCTGGCCCTTGTTCAGCTCTTTAAAAAATGCCATTCACTTTCTTTCCTCCCCATCCCCTCATCTCTTGTTTCTCTTCCCACTTGAAAATGTTCTTCCCACTTCTTAATATCCATCCCTTATTTTGTTCTTTACTTGCACTTTGTGTTTCACACAAGAGAAAACAATGTGGCATTTAAAATAATGCATCTGATTTACTTCACTTAACATTTGGTCTAGGGGGAATGCATTTATTTAAAAACACCTCAGGTCTATTCTCATTCATGACAGAGTAGTACTCTAATATATACACAAATAAAGTATTAAAAAGTATTTTTTTCTTTATTTGTGTGTACTTCATTTTCTTTTTCTAAAAAAGTTTTTTATTTCTTATTTTATTGAAGTACAAGTATCAATGAGATAGTTTTAAGACAACTTAGGAGGACAGATTTGATAAATTAATACAATGCAAACTGTTTTCATAATGTTTTGCTATCCTACAAGGTGCATACATGATATTATACTTACAGACATTATTATAGCAGATATCTCTTATCAGTAAATTAAGAGAGTGTAGCTATTTATGTGTCTTATTTTTTATACATGAATTATATCAGAGATTCAATAATTAAAACATTCTACCTTGTTATTTTCCTAGTGGTTGTCCATAGTACTAGAAGCTGACATAATATGCTGTCCAACCACCATTAGTGCAAATCTTGCCACCCATAGAATTATGTAGAAGCACAGTGAATCAATCCTAACTGTATTGTCCATACACATACATCATGATTCTTCCATTCTGTACCCCTTCCTTTGTCTACACCTGCCAAAGATGGGTATTCCACTGTCATTCAACCAATTTAAGTGCCTGAACGCAACAATGCAATCCAACACAGTCCAGCATTGCACAACAATAGTGAGTTATCTGAAGAAGTTGTCGACCATAGCCATTTACAGCTCAATTTATTATTATGGCCCTGGATTGTATACCTCATTTTTATACTTTTCTGGTGGATGATTACGACCTAGATAGAGCAAGACCTATACAACAAAAGGTGTAATTTTTGTTTCTTATGAGGTCAGTGAAGTCCCCTCACGGTCTATCTTGTAATCCTGTACCTTATTTTGTAGATCCTTTGTCTGTGTCATCCATGTGGATGAGTCACGGCCAATGCTTGACCAGTTTACTCTCTGTGAGAGCCTGAGAGAAAGTTTTCTCTCCATGTAACTCTCCCCAGGCACACTATAGAACTTCGATCTCTTTCCTCTGTGGGTCCATAATCTCCTTGTTCAGAAAATTTAGGGTTCAACTGAGTTTCATGATGTTGCAGTACAGGTTCTCCTATGTCTTGAGTCTTCACTGACTTTGAAAGGCTAGGGGCAAAATGTTGGCTGGCCTTGGAGCTCCTCTATTTCTCTGATTTTGATCTGTGAACTTAGGATGTTAACCATCCAAAAGAAAAGCTAATTAGTACCCTGCAGCATTTGGCATTCACTTTGGCTTATCTGATTGAGTTGTTTTTAGTTGTTGTACATTTCTATTTGTATATCTTATTTTCTCTTCTTATACTAGGGAGACTATATGATATTTACACATGTGTGTCTGGTTTATTTCACTTATGAGTATATGTTCAAGTGGCATCCACTTCAATATAAATGCTTCAAGCTTATCATTCTTAATAGCTGAGTAATACTCCATAATATAGAAATACCACAACTTTTTCAACCATTCCTTAAATCACGGACATCTTGGTTGTTTCCAAGATTTTGCTATCACAAATTGTGCTGCTATAAACATAGGTACACATATATCTCTATGATACAATGTTTTCAGTTCCTCTGGGAAAATTCCCAGTAGGAGAATAGCCAACTTGAATGGAATTTCTAGTCCTAATCTTTTGAGGAGTCTCCACACTGACCTCCACAATGGTTGTACCAGGCTACATTCCCACCAGCAGTGGAGAAGTGTTCCCTTTTCCCCACAATCTCTCCAACATTCATTGCTGGTTAATTTCCTTATGATAGCCATTCTTTCTGGAGTGAGATGATATCTCAGTGTTGTTTTTATTTGCATTTCATGGATGGCTAGCAATGTGGAGCATTTTTTCAGATATTTATTTGCTTCTTTAATTTCATCCTCTGAGAAGTGTGTATTCATCTCAGATGCTCATTTCTGAATTGGGTCTTTAAATTTGAGGTCCCTGTTATATCTTAGTTCTTTATATATTCTAGACAGTAGTCCTCTGTCTGATTGCTTATTAGTTAAGATTTTTTCAAAATTTGTGGGCTCTATTTTCACTCTGTTGACAATTTCTTTTGGCATGCAGAAGCTCCTCAAGAAGAGTTGATCCCAGTTGTTGATTCTTTCAAGTGCTTCTCGTATGAATATGTTTGTTCATGAACTCTTTACCTACCCCTATGTCCTCAAGAGTTCCTCCTACTTTCTCTTCCAGGAGATTGAGTGTTTCTGTTTTAATGTTTAGATCTTTAATGCATTTTGACTATAGCTTAGTACATGGTGATAGATGTGGGTCAAGTTTTAGATTTCAGCATGTAGAAAGCCATGTTATCCAGCACCATTTGCAAAAGAGGCTATCTTTCTTCCAGTGAGTATGTTTGGCTCCATTGTCAAAGATCAGGTGGCTGAGTGTCTTCGTAGATGCTTCTGCATCTTCTAATATATTCCATTGATCCTCAGGTCTATTTTGTTGCCAATACCATGTTGATTTTATCACAGTCGCTTTGTAGTATAATTTCAAGTCAGGAATTGTGATGCCTCCTGCCTTGTTTTTATTGGCCAAGATTGCTATTGTTATTCTAGATCATTTTTTGGTTCCAATAAATTTTAGGAACAATTTCTCTAGGTCTGAGAGGTATGTTGGTGGCAGTTTGATAGGGATTGCATTAAATCTGTACAGCAATTTTGGGAGTATGGCCATCTTCATGATATTGGTTCTTTCTATCCAGGAGCATGGAATATCATTCCATTTTCTGAAATCCTCTATATTCTCTTTTCTTAGGGTGTTGTAATTTTCTGTGATAAGATCTTTGACTTCCTTGGTTAAGTAAATTCCAAGGTATTTCATTTTCCATGGTGCTATTGTAAAAGGTATTGTTTCTCTTTCAGTGTGTTTGTTATCTGTGTAGAGGAATGCTATTGACTTTTGAGTGCTGATTTTGCATCCTGCTATGCTACTGAATTTCTGTATCAGTTCTAGTAGTTTCTTGGTGGAATTTTTGGGGTCTTCCAAGTAAAGTATCATGTCATGTACAAATAATGATAATTTAACTTCTTCTTTACCTATTCTTATTCCCTTTATTTCTCCCTCTTTTCTAATGGCTGTTGCTAAGGATTCCAACACTATATTGAATAGGAGGGGTGATACAGGACATCCTTGTCTTGTACCTGATTTAAGAGTAAAAGATTTCAGTTTTTCCCCACTTAGGATTATATGAGCTTTTGGGTTGTCATAGATGGCTTTTATCAAGGTAAAGTAGAGTCCATCTATTCCAATTTTCTGTAGGACCTTGAACATGAATGAGTGTTGGACTTTGTTAAAGGCTTTCTCTGCATCAATTGAGATGATCATGTGAATTTTAGATTTCAGTCTATTAATATAGTGTATTACATTTATAGATTTTTGAATATTGAACCATCCTTGCATCCCTGGGATGAATCCTACCTGGTCATGGTGTATGATCTTCTTGATGATTTGCTGTATTTTATTTGCCAGGATCTTGTTAAGTATTTTTGTGTCTATGTTCATGAGGGAGATTGGCCTGTAGTTCTCCTTTTTGGTTGTGTCTTTCCCTGGTTTTGGAATGAGTATTATACTTGCCTCCAGAAGTGATTTTGGGAGGACTTTTTCCTTTTCAACTTCATGGAAGAGTTTGTGGAGTGTGGGGATTATATCTTCTATATATTTCTTGTAGAATTCAGCCGTGAATCCATCAGGACCTGGACTTTTCTTTTTTGACAGGCGTTTTGTTACATTTCGTATTTTGTTGGCTGTTATTGGCTTACTGACATTTGTTATATCTTCTTGGTTCAGTTTTGCTAATTTGTCTCTTTTGAGGAATCTGTCCATTTCTTCTGTGTCTTCCATGCTGTGAGCATAAAGATACTTAAAATAACTATTGATAATCTTGTGAATTTCCAGTGAGTCTGTGGTGATTTCACCCTTTTCATTTCTTATTGCTTGTATTTGAAATTTTATTTTCCTCTTTTTGATGAGCTTGGTTATGGGCTTATCAACTTTATTTAGTCTTTCGAAGAACCAACTTTTTGATTTGCTGATTCTTTGAACTGTTTTCTTCATCTCAATTAAATTAATTTCTGCTCTAATCTTTATGATTTCTTCCCATCTTTGCATTCTGTGTTTTGTTTACTCCTCTTTTTCTAGATGTCTGAGGTGCAACATTAGTGTGTTTATTTGTTCCCATTCTGTTTTCCTAATGTGTGAGTTCATGGCTATGATTTTCCCTCTAAAAACTGCTTTCTTAGCATCCCATAAATTCCAGTAAGTTGTGCTTGAATTTTCATTGAATTGTAGAATTTCATGTTTAATTTCTTCTGTGACCCATTGATTGCTGAGTAGGGTGTTGTTTAGTTTCCATGAACTTAGGGGGTCTTTCTGGTTTCTTTTGCCATTTAGTTCCAGTTTTATTGCACTGTGGTCAGATAATATGCATGGGATAATTTCTGTTTTCTTGCATATACTTACACATGACCTCTGCACTAGTATGTGCTCTATTTTTGAAAATGACCCATGTGCAGGTGAAAAAATGTGTATTCAGCTGTGGTTGGGTGGAACACTCTGTGTATGTCCAGCAGGTCTATTTGTTCCAAGCTCTGGTTCAGTTCTGCTACTTCCTTGCTAATTTTTTGTCTGGTTGATCTATCTTTTTGAGATAAGGGTGTGTTAAGGTCTCCTGTTAAGATTGTGTTCTTAGGCATTAGGTTTTTCATGTCCATTAATATTTGTGTTACATAGTTGAGAGGTCTTGTGTTTGTTGCATAGATATTTATGAGTGTTACCTCCTCCTCTTGAATTTTTCCACTAACCAATATATAGTGGCCTTCTTTATGTTGTTTGATCCTTCTTGGTTTGAAGTTGAGACTGTCTGAGAACAGAATTGCTACTCCTGATTTTTTCTGAGGTGCTGGGGCATGCAGTATTGTTTTCCATCCTTTGACTTTGAGCCTATAAATGTCCTTTTGAGTTAAGTGTGTTTCTTCTATGTAGCATATTTTTGGATTTTGTTTCCTAATTCACTGTGCCAGTCTATTTCTTTTAATTGATGAATTGAATCCATTTATATTGATGGTTATAATTGGAATGTGTTGACTCATGTTTGTCATGATATTTACCTGGTATTGTTTACTCCTTTGTAACCTGTGTTTAATTGACTGTCCTGTTTAGTGGGTTCCTTCCATTCTTATTCATGGAGTTCTGGTCATTGTGGTCTCTCTCTAGAACATCTTTCAGCAGCCTGTGTAGGGATGGCTTTGTCATCATGAAATTCTTTAGTTGTTTTTTGTCGTGGAAGTATTTCACTTCTCCATCAAACTTGAAGCAGAGTTTTGCAGGGTATAATAGTCTGGGCTGGTAATTTGTTTTGGTGCAGGTCTTGAAGAACTGTGCTCCATGCTCTGCTTGCCTTCATGGTTTATGTAGAGAAGTCAGCTGTAATTCTGATGGGTTTTCCTTTGAATATGATCTGCTTCTTCTCTCTAGCAGTTTTCAGTATATTATTTTTGTGTTGGATTACTGGGATCTTGACTATTTTGTGTCTCGGTGTGTTTTTACTTGGGTTGAAGTTATTTGGTGTTCTGTATGCTTCAGTTTCCTGAATGTTGGATTGTTTCCTCATATTTGGGAAGTTTTCTGCTATTACTGCTCCCCAAATTCTTTTTTATGTCATTTGTATTGACTCCTTCATTCTTGTTGATACAAATTATTCTCACATTGTTCATCCTGGCATCATCTTGAAGGTGACGGATTATTTTTCCTGCATTTTCATTGTTTTCAAGAAATCCTTTCTCACCTTTTCACTAGCTGCACTGGCATCTTCAAGATCTGAAACTCTGTCTTCGCTTTCACTCAAATGGTTTTGAAGACTCGTTATCAATATTTTTAGTTCTTGTATATCTCCTTGACTCTGTTTTATGCATTCTATGTCTTTTCTGTATTGCTCATTCAAGGAATCCATCATATTTCTGATCTCCTCAATTTTTTTATGCATGTCTTCTTTAGATGTAGTTATTAATTCTTTTTCTACAGTGTTTCTTCCAAATTTGGTTTTCTTTGTATATTTCCAGACTTGTTTTTGTATTTCAGATGCTATAATTTCAAAGAACTCTTTTTTTTCCAAAGAATTCTTTTTTGATTTCAGAAATTATTTCTGCTTTGACTTCCTGATGACCTTTCTTCTGTTGTTTCTTTGCTTTAAATGCTGTTAATTTATACATTTCAGCTGGAATAGTGCTCTCCGCACTTGTTCTGGGTGACCATTGTTTTTCCACCCAATGTTTCTTGAATTGGTTCTTTTTTCAGATAGTGTGTAGTCAGATATTTCTTCTTTTATTTGGGGAATTAATTCTCATCTAATTTCCTCTATACCTTTCTGCCATTGTTCCTTTGCTGATGTATCTGTTAATTAATTCATTTCAGCTGAGTTAGTGTCCCCTGCGCTTGCTATGGACTCAGGGCCTTGGACTGTGTTTTTCTCCTTGTCCTTGTCATTTTGTATAGCACTGACCTCTGTCCTTTGGTGTAGAGCTTTGGCGTAGCTACAACCTCAGCATGTTATGAGATTTAAGTTTGAGATTTTCCAGGTATGCCTGTCCTGGATCTAGCTGTTGCACTCAGCTCCTTTTTGCTTCAGCTCCTGTCTTTTCCCTCTGTTGGTTCCCTGGTCAAGTGAGCACAAACCAAACTGGGATGCAGAGCAAGTAATGGAAATTCCCACTGTCTTGGCTGGCTTTGGGGTGAGGATCCAGAAAATTGCCAGTGTCGGCCCTCCTGTGTGAGGCAAGTTGCTCTCTAGGTGGGTGGGCCTGAACTATGGTGGGTCTGCTGGGCTCCCAAAAGGATAGTGGATGTTCTTATTCACTGGGTAGGCTGTGCTGGGTCAGCCAACCTGTGCTGGATCTGGGGCTACAGTCTGGAACTGAGAAGGCTGGGAAAGGTCATTCCAGTGGAGCGGGCCTGGAGCCCTCACTCACAGGCCAGGCTGGGCTGGGTTTTGGGCTGTGGCGTGGTACCGGGGATCTCTGAGAAATGTCCATCTGGTCTAGTGGGCCTGGGGCTCTCACTCCGGACCGAGCTGTGCTGGTCTGGGGCTGCGGGGTCGGGGGATGGGGAATCGCTGGCAAATGTCTATCAGGCACAGTAGACCTGGAGTTCTGTACTCACTGAACTTTGATGCCCGAGGAGTTCAGGAAATTCCCACTCACTCAATGGGCTTTAGGGTAGGGGATCCGGGGAGTTGCTGGTGAGTGGGCCCTGAGGTTTCAGGCTGGTCACTGGCTTAGAGGGCTTTGTGGTGGGGATCCGGGTAATGCGCATGGGTAGAAGCCAAAGACTGTCCCTCAGACTCACCACACACTCACTGATCTGGGAAGCCTTGTGAGTCATGCAAATTCCCACTCCCTGGGAGGGTTTAGGGCGGGATCAAGGAGGCTGCAGAGTCGGCCCCACTGTCTCAGGACTGGGCTATATACTTTATTTTCCTTCCCTGGGCCTGCCCTGCCAGCTCACCCCTGGAGCATGCTGAGATGTCAATTGAAAGTGGGTGTGGTGGCATGAGTCTATAATCCCAGCTCTTGGGAGGCTGTAAACAGGAGAATCACTATAAGTCTGATCTAGTAGTGAGATCCTGAACATCCTGTAGACCCTTCCCTAAAATACAAACAAAAGTGGTATAATAAACATGAGTTTGCATGTATCACTATAGTATGTTGACTTTAACTCTCTTGGGAAGGTATCTAGAAGTGGAATAGCTGGGGCAAATGCAGCCACTAGTTTCAGTTCTTTTCTAAAGAATTTTTGTATTTATTTCTCTTGTGATTATATCAGTTTACGTTCTCACTAACAATGAAGAGCGAGTCCTTTTTCTTAACAGTCTTGCCAGCATTTGTCATTAGTTGACTTTTTCCTGTCTATCTCTCTCTTCTTTCTTTCTTTCTTTCTTTCTTTCTTTCTTTCTTTCTTTCTTTCTTTCTTTCTTTCTTTCTTTCTTCCTTCCTTCCTTCCTTCCTTCCTTCCTTCCTTCCTTCCTTCCTTCCTTCCTTCTTTCTTTCTTTCTTTCTTTCTTTCTTTCTTTCTTTCTTTCTTTCTTTCTTTCTTTCTGTTTCTTTCTTTCGCTCTCTCGCTCTCTTGCTCTTGCTCTCTCTCTCATTCTCACTCCCCTCCCTCTCTCTCTCCCTCTTTATTTAATTTTTTTATTTTTTGAGACAGGGCCTTGCTATGTAGTCAGGTTGGCATTGAACTCACTCAACACTGAAGCTCAGGCTGGCTGGAACTCACAATGATTCCCCTGATTCAGTCTTCTGAGTGCTGAGCTTGTAGCTACATGCTGCATGCCCTGCCTCCAATAATTCCTTGATAATAGGTGCTCTTTATGGAATGAGGAGGAATCTGTATTGTTCTAAAATGCTTATGTTGAAGGACCAGTGATGCGGAACATTAATTCATGTATTTATTAGCTATTTGTATTTCTTTATTTGAAAAGTATCTGTTCATTTCAGACGAGATCGGGCACGTTCAGGGTGGTATGGCTGTAGACTATCGTTCATTTCAAATGCCTGTTTTTGGATTGGGTCTTTAAATTTTGGGGCCTAATTTTTTTGAGTTCTTTACATATGCTACATATTATATCTCCTCTGTCTGAGAAATAGCTAGTAGAAATTTTTCCCATTCTGTAAGCTCCCTTCAGTATGGTGGTGGTTTTCTTTGCTGTGCAAAATCCTTTTAATGTGATGTGAACCCATCTATTAATTCTTTGTATTATTTCTTGTGCAAGTATGATTTTGTTCTGAAAATCCTTACCCATATCTATATCTTTAAGAATTTTACCTGCTTTATCTCCAAGCAGATTGTTTTTATTTTAATATGTAGATTTTTTATCCATTTTGGTTTTAGTTCAGTGCATGGTGGCCAGTCTTCCCTGTAAAATTTGTTGAAGAGGCTCTCTTCCCTCCAGTGGAGATATTTAGCTTTTTTTGTCAAAGACAATGTAGTTGTGCATGCCACAGGCTATTTCTCCATCCTTTATTCTATTCCTTTTGGTCCGTACATCTGTTTTCCTCCTAATGCCGAGCTGCTTTCTCACTGTAACTCTGTTGTATAACTTGAAATCTGGGCTTGTGATGCTTCCTGTCTTGCCCTTACTGCCCAGAATTGCTTTTGCTCTTCTAGGACTCTTATGGTTCCATATGAATTTTAGAATGGTTTTTTCTAGTTCTGTGAGGAATGCTCAGGAGTCATCTTTCTATTTTCTCATGTCCTCTTCAATTTCTTTTTATAGTATACTATCATCTTCATTGCAGAGGTCTTTCACTTCCGTGTTTAGGTTAATTCATACATTTTTCATTTTTTATGTATTTAGTACAGGGTTTATAGGATCTCACTACACGGATTGGACTTGTAGTGATCTTTCCTGTTTTTCAGCCTCACAAGTGCTGGGATTACAGGAGTGCACCACCAGGACCAGTCTCATTCACCATCTTGTGCACCTGAGGGGTGAGGCCAGCATGGAAGACTGGGGTTGAACCCCTGATCCCTGCATCTGCCTAAGCAGGTGCTTTAATCCACTGAGCTATATGACTGGCCCTCTTTTTCTTTTCTTTTCTCTTTTTTCTTTTTTTTGGTACCAGGAATTTAATTCATGATCTCACACTAGGCAAGCACTGTGCCACTGAGCTATATCCCTGGACCTCTTAGTGCTGTTCTTTTTTTTTTTTTTTTTTTTTTTTTTTTTTTTTTTTTTTTTTTTTTTTTTTTTTTTTTTTTTTTTTTTTACTTTTTTTTGTACTGGGGATAGAACTCAGGACTTTGCGCTTGCCAGGCAGGCACTTGTGCCGCTGAGCTATGTCCCTGGCTCTTAGATTGATCATCATATGCTTATCATCTGCCATGTGCTTGAAAAAAATGTACCCTCTGTCCTTTGTGAAAGTGTTACTCACATTTACTGTGCCCTGACCTTGTCTCTTTCTCAGAAATAAATGCTAAGCCAGCATGATGGCCGAGCCCACACCTGTGTACCAAACGGGCATCACACTCAGCGTCAACCAGATCTCACACTCTGAGGTCCCGTATCTTGCAGCACCACTCTGCCATCAAGATAGCTTTTCCCCTGCTTCATCTACTGTTGCCATACTTTAAATAAAGTTTCACTTTGCTCTGTAGCAGTCTTTTATTTTTTTAAATGAATTTAGGGCAGGATCTACAGGGAATACAGGGTCTCGTTAGGTAAATCTGACTTGCAGTGATTCTCCTGTTTTCAGCCTCCCAAGGACTGGGATTAAGGCACATGCCACTATGCTCCATCTCAGTCACCATCTCCTGATGGCACGGCATGCTAGGGATCAAACCTGGCCACTGCGCTTTGCCAAAGCAGGCGTTTTAGTCCACTGCGCTATCTGGCCAGCCCTGTGCTATATCGGTCTTAATAATCGGTCCATTTCTCACTGAAAACCCCACTTCCCCATTCTTCCATGGAAGGAAAGTGACCCAGGGACAGGTACAAGGTCATCTCAAGGGCCAGAACTCTCTGCAACTCTAATTGTAGTCCATTCCGCTGCCTCTACTTCAATAAAGTTTTTGCTATCCCTGATTTCTGTTCAGAACTGTTTTATGGACTCCAATACTTTTTCTATGCTGGGCATTCATGGCTTGTATCTCTTTCTTTATAAAGAAATAGCTTTCTATTAGTATCTTCTCTAGATTCACAGGTCATTTGTTTTGTGAGGATCATCACCTCTTTAATGATTTCTGCTTTGAATTTGCCAACATCTTATTGAGCTGTTTTGTCAACTCCACTGCTACTGTTTCAGATATTTTGGCTCTGTGTTTTTTAAATTAATTTTATTGAGTAAAAAATTGCAAGGAGACAGTTTCAAAACAGGTTGGTAGGAGAGTTACAATTAATACATTGCATATTGTTGTCTTTGTAGTAGTCATTCATAGCATAAGATGCAGACATGATACCCTGTCCAAACACTATTAGTACAAATCTTTCTTCTTATTGAATTAAGAGAAAGTACCTATATATCTATCCTAACTATTTTGTATATGCAAATACAAAACTGTCCCTCATTTATATGTCCTTTTTTGTTAGTTTTTTCAGAGATGGGTATTCCATTGCCATCCAAATATTGTAAGTACATGAATTCAGCAAAATATTCCAATATAGTCTAGTAGTCCACAATAGTAGTGGGTTATCCACAGGACTGGCAATGTCTGAATCTGATGACTTGAGCCTTCCCCAGCTCAGTATGTTAACATGGCTTCACTTTTCATACCTTGTTTCTACACTTTTCTGCTAGATGGTTAAGACCAAGGTAAAGCAACACCTATATAATAAGAAATGTAATGTTTGTGTTTTCCAAGGTCAATCAAGTCCACTCAGGACTCATCCCAAAATCCTGTACTGCACTTTGTAGATCCTTTGTCAGTGTCAGCCATGTGGATGAGTCATGGCCATTGCTTGACCAATTTGCTCTCTGTCAAAGCCTGAGAGAATGTTTTCTCTCTATGTGACTCTCCTTAGGCACATACTACATCATCCATCACTTTCCTCTGTGGCTCCGTAATCTCCTTGATCAGAAAATTTGGGATACAACTGAGTTAAATGATATTACAGTATAGGTTCTCCTATGTCCTGACTCCTCGCTGACCTTGAATGGGTAGGGCCAAAATGTCGGCTGTTCTTGCAGCCCTTCTTTTTCTCCAATTTTTGGTCTGAAAACTTAGGTTGTTAAAACTCCAGAAGAGAAGCTTATTATTACCGTACAGCCTATGCAGTTGAGTTTAACCTCACTATCTGTCTGAATATCAAACACCTTAGGTATAAGATGGGACATGTATTTTCCATCAAGTATAGATATGCTAAACTTTAACTCTCTGCATAACATGGAAAATAATTAAAAAATAAACAATATTTTAAAAATATGAATAAACAGTTACATATTTTACATAGAAATATAACCGTGTACATCATTGTAGCAGGACAGCCCTGTGACACTTTTTTTGTTGTCTTTTTCTTTCATTTATTACCTTTTCTTTAAAAAAGAAAAAGACATTTACTTGAGATACAGTCTGGCCATAATTGCCTGTATGTCATGACAGGCAGTGTGTATTTAGAAGACTAGAATGACAGGCTACCCAAGAATGACCCGTCTATTACACATTGCTATCTTCAGTGTAGTTGCTTGGTTTACAGGTATCAGCATATATAGTCAGTGTGAGAATCCTACCAATTAACTGCAGGTTTTAAAAACTTTCTGATGTTTCTCAGGATCATTGCCTTACCCATCTAGTGTGTATAAATGTACGGTTTTGCTCCTGTCATGTTTCCCAGCTTTTCTCCTTGTCCTCTCCTCATTGTCCAATCCTCAATTTCTCACTTTCCTTTTCATTGTTATACCTTTCTATTTGTAATTCTTGTTTTGAGTACTTATAGTAGGAAGACTATATGATATTTGCACATGTGGGTCTGGTTTATTTTGCTGATAAGTATATCTTCATGTAGCATCTACTTATATATGATGGCTTCGAGTTTATAATTTCTTATAGCTGAGTAATACTCCATTGTATAAAAATACCACATCTTTTTCAACCATTCCTCACGTGACTGGCATCTTGGTTGTTTCCAAGATTTGGCTATCACAAGTTGCACTGCTATAAATAAACATAGGTATGCATATATCACTATGATATGACATTTTCAGTTCCTCCGGGAAAATTCCCAGTAGGGGGATAGCTGGCTTGAATGAGATTTGTAGTCCTAGTTTTTTAAGGAGTCTCCACACTGATTTTCATAATGGCTGCACCAGTCTACATTCCCACCAGCAGTGGAAAAGGGTTCCTTTTTCCCCACAGCCTTTCCAACATTTGTTGTTTGTTGATTTCTTTAGGGTTGAGATGATGCCTCAGTATTATTTTAATTTGCATCTCATGCATGGTTAGTGAAGTGGAGTATTTTTTCATATATTTATTCGCTTCTTTAATTTCATCCTCTGAGAAGTATGTGTTCATCTCGGATACCTATTTCTGGATAGGGTCTTTAAATTTTGGGGTGCAAATGAATTCCAGACTGCAGATCTTTGTCTGAGTGCTTATTAAAGCACTCAGTTAAAATTTTTACCAAATTTATGAATTATCTTTTCACTTTGTTGGTAATATTTTTTGACATGCAAATCTTCTCAATATGAGGAGGTCACAGTTGTTAATTCTTTCAAGTGTTACCAGTGTAATTTGAGTTTTTTCATGAACCCTTTGCCTAGTCCTATCTTCCATAGTTCCTACTACTTTCTCTTCCAATAGATTGAGTGTTTCTGTTTTATTTATTTTATTTTATTTATTTAATTTTTATTTTATTGAAGTACAAATATCAGTGAGACAGTTTTAAGACACCTTAACACAATGGATTCTGTTTTAATGTTTAGATCTTTAATCCATTTTGACGTTAGCTTAGTGCATGGTGATAAACCTGGATCAAGTTTTAGTTTTCATCATTCACATGGCTGACACAGACAAAGTATCTACAGAGAGAGGTACAGGATTACAAGATAAACCCTGAAGGGACTTGACTGACCTCATCAGATACAAAAGCACATTTTTTGTTGTATAGGTCTTGCTTTATCTTGGTCTTAACCATCCAGCAGAAAAGTATAAAAATGAGGTGTATAAAATAAGGCCATAATAATAAGTTGAGCTATAAATGGCTCTAGTCAACAACTTTTTCAGATAATTCACTATTGTGGAATGCTGGACTGTGTTGGATTTTGTCACTGAGTTCAGGCACCTATAATGACTGAATGACAATGGAGTGCCCATCTTTGACAAGTCTAAACAAAAAAAGGGGATACAAAGGAAGAGCCATGCTGTGTTTGTATAAACAGTACAGTTACGATAAATATGCAGTACTTCTGTATAATACTGTGAAAAGGAAGATTTGCACTAATAGTGGCTGGGCAGGATATTATGTCGGCTTCTTGTTCTATGGACAACTACTAGGAAGATAACAAGATAGAAAGTATTAATTATTGAAACTGTACTATAATTCAGCTTTAGAAAAACAAATATACAGCTACATTCTCTTAATTCATTGATTAGAGCCATCTGCTCTAATAGTGTTTGTAAGTAGAATATCATTCTCTTAATTCATTGATTAGAGCCATCTGCTCTAATAGTGTTTGTAAGTAGAATATCATGTATGCACCTTATACGACAACAAACCACTACAAAACAATATGCAATGTATTAATTATCGAATCTGTCATGCTGATTTGATTTGAAACTGTCTCATTCTTATTTGTTCTTCAATACAATAAAATAAATTTTAAAAAGAAGTTTCAGTTTTCAGCATGTGGAGAGCCAGTTTTTCCAGCACCATTTGTTAAAGAGATTATCTTTCTTGCAGTAAACATGTTTGGTCCCTTTGTCAAAGATCAGGTGGCAGAGTATATTTGTATAGGCTTCTGTGTCTTCTAATGTACTCTATTGATCCTCAGGTCTATTTTATTGCCAATATCAAGCTACTGTGATAAAATCACAGTATAATTTCAAGTCATGAACTGTAATGCCTCCTGCCTTGTCTCTGTTGCCCAGGATTGCCTTTGCTATTCTAGGTCTTTTCTGGTTCAAAATAAATTTTAGGAACAATTTCTCTAGGTCTGGGAGGTATGTTGGTAGTAGTTTGATACAGATTGCATTAAATCTGTACAGCAATTTTGGGAGTATGGCCATCTTCATGATGTTGGTTCTTCCTGTCCAGGAGCATGGAATATCTTTCCATTTTCTGAAATCCTCTATAATCTCTTTTCTTAGGGTGTTGTAATTTTCTGTGAAAAGATCTTTGACTTCCTTGGTTAAGTGAATTCCAAGGTATTTCATTTTCCATGGTGCTATTGTAAAAGGTATTGTTTCTCTAATTTCCCTCTCAGTGTGTTTGTTATCTATGTAGAGGAATAGTAGTGACTTTTGGGTATTGCTGTGCTACTGAATTTGAGTATAAATTCTAGTAGCTTCTTGGTGAAGTTTTTTGAGTCTTTCAAGTAAAGTATTATGTGATCTGCAAATAATGATAATTTACCTACTTTTTATCTATTCCTATTTATTTCTGCCTTGTCTAATGTCCCTAGCTAGTGATTATAGAATGATATTGAATAGGAGGGTTGATACAGGATATCCTTGTCTTGTACCAGATGTGAAAATAAAAGATCTCAGTTCATCCCGATTTAGAATTATATTAGCCATCGAATTGTGGCTTTCATCAAATTGAAGTAGAGGCCATCTATTTCAATTTTCTGTAAGACTTTGAACGTGAATGTGTGTTAGACTTTGTCAAAAGCTTTTTCTGCATCAATTGACATGATAATCTAGTTTTTAGATTTGGCTTTATTGATACAGTGTATTACATTTATACATTTGTGTATATTAAACCATCCTTGTATCCCTGGGATGTATATATATTAAACCTGGTCATGATGTATAATCTTGTTGATGATTTGTTGTATTCTGCTTGCTAGGATTTTATTGAGTATTTTTGCATCTATGTTCATGAGGAAAATTGGCCAGTAGTTCCCTTTTTTAGTTGTGTCTTTCCTTGGTTTTGGTATCAGTATAATACTTGCCTCCAGGAATGATTTTAGAAGGATTACTTCCTTTTCAATTTCATTGGAGAGTTTGATGAGTATAGGGATTATATCATCTGTAAATTTCTTGTAGAATTCAGCTGTAAATGCATCAGGACCTGGAGTTTTCTTTGTCAGTAGGTTTTTTATTACATTTCCTATTTCATTGACTGTTAGTGGGTTATTGAGCATTGTTCTTCCTTTTTGTTTCAGTTTTGGTAATTTGTACCTTTCAAGGAATCTGTCCATTTCCTCTGTCTTCTATTCTGTGAGTGAAAATGTTCTCAAAGTAGCTATTGACAATCTTCTGAATTTCCACTGGGTCTGTGGTAGTTATATCGTTTTCATTCTTTATTGCTTGTATTTGAACTTTTTCTTTCCTCTTTTTGATGAGATTAGTTAGCTAGGGCTCTATTAATTTTATTTAGTCTTTCAATGAACCAGATTTTTGATTCATTAATTCTTTGAACTGTTTCTTCACCGCCACTGAATTAATTTCTGCTCTAATCTTTATAATTTCTTTCCATCTTTGAGCTCTAGGTTTGGTTTGCTCTTCCTTTTCTAGATGCTTGCGGTGCATCATTAGGGTGTTTATTTGTTCATGTTCTGTTTTCCTAGTATGTGAGTTCACAGCTATAAATTTGCCTCTGAGAACTACTTCACTGCATCCCATAAATTATGATAAGTTGTATTTGATTTTTGATTTAACTGTAGATATTGTTGAATTTCTTGTTTAGTTTCATCTGTTACCCTTTGGTTGCTGAGTAGGGTCTTGTATAATTTCCATGTATTTCAAGGTTCATTGCACTGTGGTCTGATACTATGCGTGGGATAGTTTTCATTTTCTTGCATATACTTAAGCATGACCTATGGACTACTTTGTAGTCTATTTAGAAAATGAGCCATGTGCAGCTGAAAAAACATACATTCTGTTGTCGCTGAGTGGAACACTCTACGTATGTCCACTAAGTCCATTTGCTTTAAGCTCTGGTTCAGTTCTGCTACTTCTTTGCTAATTTTTTGTCTGCTTGGCCTATCTTTTTGGGATAAGGCAGTATTTAGTTCTCTTATTAAGATTGTGGTATTGGATATTAGATTTTTCATGTCCATTAGAGTTGTCTTATATAGTTGGGTGCTCCTGTTTGGTGTGTATACATTTATGAGTGTTACCTCTTCCTCTTGAATTTTTTCCCTAACCAGTTTATAGTAGCCTTCTTTATATCATTTGATTATTCTTGGTTTTAAGTTGAGACTGTATGAGAACAGAATTGCTACCCCTGCTTGTTTCTGAGGTGCTAGGGTGTGTAGTATTGTTTTCCATCCTTTGAGTTTCAGCCTACGAGTTTCTTTATGAGTGTAGTGTATTTCTTATACACAGCAAATTGTTGAATTGTGTTTCCTAATCCATTGTGCCAGTCTATTTCTTGTAATTGGTGAATTGAGTCCATTTACATTGATGGTTATAACTGAGATGTATTGATTTACCCCCGACATATTTACCTGCTGTTGTTTACCTCTTTTTGTTCTGCATTTAATTGTTTGCTCTATTTAGTGGGTTCCTTATGTTCTCTTTTGTGGAGTTCTGATCATTTTGGTCCCTCTGTAGAACATCTTTTAGTAGTCTGTGTAGGGTTGACTTTTCATCATGAAATTCTTTAGTTGTTCTTTATCATGAAAATATTTCACTTCTCCATGAAACTTGAAAGAGAGTTTTTCAGGTTATAGTAGTCTGGGCTGGAATTTATTTTCATAGAGGACTTGAAGTACTCTGTTCCATGCTCTCCTTGTCTTCACAGTTTGTGTAGAGAAGTTGGCCATTATTCTGATGGGTCTTCCTGTAAATGTGATCTGCTTCTTCTCTCTAGCAGCTTTCAGCATATTGTTCTTGTGCTGGATCTGGGATCTTGACTATCATATGTTTCAGTGTATTTTTAATTGGGTTGAAGTTGTTTGGAATTCTGTATGTTTTGGTTACATAAATGTCAGATTGTTTCCTCATATTTGAGAAGTTTTCTGCTATTACTTTTGCACATATTCTTTTTATATCATTTGTATTGAGTCCTTCTTTCTCATTGATGACTATTAGTCTCACGTTACTCACCTTTGCTTCATCTTGCAAGTGATGAATTACTTTTTCTTGCATCTTAGTTGTTTTTAAGAGATCTTTTCTTACCTTTTCAATAGCTGTGCCAGCATGTTCAAGATCTGAAACTGTATCTTTAGTTTCACTCAAACAGTTTTGCAAGCTTGTGAGTGAAAATTTAAGTTCTTCTATGTCTTTGATTTTTCTTCATGCAATCTATTTCTTTCCTTTATTGCTCATTCAAGGAATCCATCACTGTTCTAATTTCCTCTAGTTTTTTTATCAGTGTCTTCTTGAGAAGCAGTTATTAATTCTTATACTTAAGACTTTATTTCTGATCTGATTTCCTCTATATGTTTCTGCATTTGATTCTTTACTTCAGAAGCTTTTAATTCATAGATTTCTTTTATCATTTCAGTGATTAATTCTGATCTTAATTCCTCTATACCTTTCTGCTGTTGTTTCTTTACTTCAGACACTATTAATTCAGACATGTCAGCTGTATTAGTGTCCTCTGTACTTGCTTTGGGACTTGAGATTGCATTTTGCTCCTTCTCTTTGTCATTTTGTATAGCACTGTCCATTGACCTTTGGTGTAGAGATTTGGTGCAGTTATAACCTTAGCACCTACTGAAATTCAGGTGCTGATATACCAAGTTCGAGATCATCCAGTTGTGCCTGGCTTGTTTCTGGCTATTGTACTCAGCTCCTTCCTGCTGCTGTCCTTGGAGCTGAACCTGTTGTGCTCCTCTGGCATGATGTTCTGCTCCTGAATTAGCTGCATGGTTTTGACCTTAGTCTTTCTGCAAGGACTTTAGCTGTAGAGTTTCACTCCAGGCCTGTGTGCCTGGCCTGGGCTGGCTCTGGAAGGGTCTGTGGTGGGGGGCAAGAGAGCGCAGAATCTCTCCCACACATTCACTGGGCCTGGGCTTTCGTGGGTCTGAGGTATCCAAGGAGAGCAGCAGCAGTTCTCACTCACAGAGCGGACTTGGGCTGGCCCTGGAGGGGTAGGGGGATCCCTAGAATGTGGCAAAAGATTTCCCTCGCTCAGCGGTCCTGGGCTTGGTCCAGAGAGGTCCAACCGGTGCAGGACAGCACAGAAGCTCTCCCACACACTCGCAGGGCCTGGGGTTGGGCAGATCTGGAGAGGTCCCGAGAGTGCAGCGGAAGTTCTCACTCGCTGGGTGGGCTTGAGCTGGCTCTGGCTCTATGGTTTTTGATTTCTTACTCCTTGAGGCCCCTTGAATTTGCTTTAGGGGATGAAGGCGGCTTTGGAAGCATTTTATCTCGTTTTTCATTTTCTATATTTTGTTTACTGTACAGAGGCCTGCAGATTGCTCATGGTGCACAGCTTTATTGCTAGTTTTGAGACCATACAAAGTTGTCCATAGGCATAGCTGACTACTGTCCCTTAGTTTTGTTCTATCATGTAGCCACCTTCCTTTACTGGGGAGAGGAGGCTGTAGCCTACTAGTGCAGTAACCAGCACTTTGAAAGTGGGAAACAGTACTGTTTATGACCCCCAAGCAATCTAGATATTGACATGCAGAGAAAACCAATTAAAACCAGCAACTGTGTTACCTTGGTGTTATGGTTTGTGTCTAGTTGTCTTCCCAAAGCCTCACGTAGCCATGGGACGGGGATTTCTAGAGTTTGTGATGAACTCATGATCCACTGAGATTATGTATGATCCAAGACTGGGATTATGGGTCTTAGTACTGCTGGGATTATGGGTGTACTTCCCCCAGCCTAGGGCAGAGCCTAATAGTAATATAAGAGACAGAGAGACAGACTTTCTGTAGATATTGCTCTCTGTTTCATTGTTGTTGTTTTGCTGCCATGAACTGATGCTCTCTGCCACGTGTTATTCAGCCTTGGAGCCAGCCAAGTATGGACTGAAACCTGCAGTAACTGTGAACTAAATAAATATTTCTTTCCTTCATTTTGGGTGTTGGGCATTTGTCATAGCAATGAGAGGAGAGTAACTAAGACACTTGGCAAAAATTGTAAGATCAGTAACAATATCATCAAATACAAACTGGATGATGGCAAATGTTTTATTTTAAATTTATTTTTTATTTTATTGAAGTACAAATATCCATGAGACAGTTTTAAGACACCATAACATGACAGATTCAATAAATTAATACATTGCAAACTGTTTTCATAATGTTTTGGTATCGTATGATGACAAATGTTAAGAACTAATACTGTAGCATCATTGGTACAGAAACGAGATCACAACTTATAGTATAAACTCTGAGACAAACGAGATATTGGTATAAAGTATTTACTCAGTAGAGCAATTTTATTTCCATTAACAATGGAACAGGGTTCCACTGTAGTAAGATATAGTTAACTGCCAATGTCTACAGATTTATATGGATTAATGGTTATGCTAGTAAGGATAGAGTTTGTGAGGAATGGAAGTATGAAAAAGAAAAAGAATTTGAAAAATTAAGTAATAGAAAGTGATAAAATTGAAATAAAACATCCTATGCAGAAGTAGCAAAAAGTAGTATTAAGTAACAGTAACAGAAGAAACTAATAATGAAAAGGATAAATAATAAGGAATAGAGATTAAACTAAAGAAATGAAGAAACAATGATGAAGCAAATTGAAAGAGATAGCAAGAAAAGAAATGGAGAACCTAATCAAACAAATAAAGCAATAATATTAAGAGAAAGAACAAGGAAAATGGGTGATAAATTTCCAAACTCCACCAAAAAGTTTCTTTTTTGATTCATAATTTGTTGCTACTATATAATTTTCAACTATCGGGGGATGTCCCAGCTAACTTTCTTTTACCAGTTTCTTGTTTGAGAATGGAACAATATACTATAGTTTGTATAATTTCAATCCTTTTGCATTTATTAAGACCTATTTTGACATATTATGACTTATTTTGACATATTATGTGCATGTTCTACATGTGTTTGAAAAGGCTTATTCTGTTCTAGTTGGATGGCATGTTCTGAAACTGTTAATGAAACAATTGACAGCATCATTTGAATCTTGTATACCATAACTAATTCTTTGGTCTACTTGTTCTATAAATGACTGAGAGAATACTGAAGTGTCCAACTATGATTGTAAATGTTTATTTCTACTTTAAGTTTTATCAGTTTTACTTCTTTTAAAAATATGGAATATTTATTAAGATATGCATCCCTTCATGGTTGTTTATTTTTATTTTCAGTTTTATCAGGCTCTTCGGTCTAAAAATGATCTGTTATTATATATATATATATATATATATATATATATATATATATATATATATATATATATATATATATATGATTCTTTATGATTTTTGAAAACCCTCTTGTGTAATAAAGAAAATTGAAAGGAATACAACCAAGGTTCCCCAAAGAGCTATTGGTTGAGAGGGTCAGTTTAGTATCACCTTAAACATTTCTGAGGTCTTAATAAAAAGTTTTATGGTTAGACCTTTGGCCTCGTTTTTATTCTGAGACCATATATCATTTTATTTCTTTAAATCTTTTATGTGTTTGGTACATGGTCTTACTACGTAGTTTGGATTCATAGCGATCCTCCTGTCTCAGCCTCCCTAGAGCTGGGACTACAGGCATGCCCCACCATGCCCAGTTTCTGTGGCTGGCCATGCATGCACAGAATTCCAGTCAGTGCCAGGGATCAAACTCTTGTCCTTGTTCTTTCCAAGCAGGCACTTAGACCACTTAATTATCTTCCTTTTAGTTCTTTTTTTACTTTGAGAAGAAATTTTTTGACTGAAAAATTTTACATTGTCTTTATTTTTATTTTATTTTATTGAAAACAAATAGCAATGAGACAGTTTCAAATCAGTTTCGTAGGACAGATTCAACAATTAATACTTTGCACATTGTTTTCTTTTGCATTGTTTTCGTAGTGCATTGTTTTCATTTTTAGACAGAAGAGGCTGATAAAACTGAAAACTCTACTTGAAAACTTAATATTTTTGAACAATCTGTCTGTATACTATGATATGCACCTAAAAGAAGCAAAGTAAATTTTTCAACAATTTGATCAGAGAAAGTTTAAGCTACATAATTGTGTACACTGCCTATGTCCCACACTTACAAACAAGACAGTGCTGGTAAAATTTTCAGCACTATATAACTATGGTTTCCCTTATTACTTAGCTTTCAAACCCATTTGTCTCATTTCTTATACCACCACAATGCCATTTATGGTAAGAGCTGCCTGTCACTATGACAAAACACCTGAGAGAAACAATGTATTAAGAGAAAAGGTTCATTTTTGCATGGCTAATGGTATCAGAGGTATCAATCCCTAGTCAGATGGCTCCATTATTTTTAAGTGTGTGGCAAGACAGAAACATGGTGGCAGAAGGACACAGCAGAGAAAACCTACTTACCTCATAGTGGCCAGAAAGCAGATAGAGAGTGAGAGGGAAAGAGCCAGAGAGAAATGGGCCAGGGATAAGTCCCCAAAATCATATCCTCTTAAGTTGGGCCTTATATCTTAATAGCTTTTTTAGTTATGAACTCATAATTGTATTAATCAATTGATAAAATCAGTATCCTCAGGTTCAATAACTTCCGATCAGCTCATGTTAGATACCAATAATAGCAGCATCCTTAAGGCCATTTGGTTCCTGTCTACTATGTTTTTAAATTGAAATCACATAATTTAGGGCTATTATCTAAATGTTTGCACCCCCCCATTGAAATACTGAAATCCTAACCCCCAAGAGGATGGTGATGGCATTAGAAGGTGAGGCCTTTAGGAGATATTTAGCAGATGAAGGTAGAGTCTTCATGATTAGAATCACTGCCCTTGTAAAATACATCCAAAGGAACTCATTTATGTCTTCTACCATGTAAAGACACAGGATGGCATTGTCTAGGAGTAATGGACCCACCAAATCTAGTAGTGTATTATTATTATTATTATTATTATTATTATTATTATTATTATATCTATTTATTTGGTACAGGGTCTCACTACTCAGCTCAGGCTTATAGTGATCCTCCTGTTTCAGCCTCCCCACTGCTAGGATTACAGGCATGGGCCACCACACCTCATCCTGCCTCAGGATCATCATGGCATGTGGTTCTGGGGCTCAAACCTGGGTCCTTGAGTTTGCCAGGCAGGTGCTTAGACAGCCAAGCCATCTCCCCAGCCCTGTAGTAGTATCTTGATGTTGGCCTTCCCAGCTTCTAAAACTGAGAAATTAATCTCAATAGTTTATAAAATACCCAGTTTATAATATGTCATTATAGGAACTTGAACACACTAAGACAAATTCAGGGGCTTTCTACTTCACTGAAATTTCCAGAGTCTGGTGGTATGGAACCTGCCAAAATTCCTTTTCTGAACTAAAGGATAAATTCTTATATCTAAGCACCTCCAAAACCAAGAAAGAGACACAGTGGCTAGTAAGCCTATTTGGATTTTGGAAACAATGCAGCTAGCTTATCAAGTCACCACAAAAGTTTCTAATTTTGAATGTGGCCCAAGACAAGATAAGGCTGTGCTCCAGATCCAGGCTGTTGTACAAGCTGTTCTGCCACTTGGGCCATATGATCTGATTCAGTGGTATCCAAAGCGCCAGTGACAGTTAGAGATGCTGTTTCGTGTTTTTGGCAGGCCTCCATAGTTGAATAGCATCATTATCCTTTAGGATTTTGGAGCAAGGCTCTGATGTCATGTGCAGATAATGAAACTCCTTTTGAGATATAGCTCTTGGTTTGAGCATGGGCATTAAAAGAAATAGAAATCTTGACTATGAGCTATCAGGTTACCATCTAAGCTGCCTATCATGGACTTTATTATCTGACCCACTGAACCATGATGTAGTTAGCACAATATTCTTTAATTAAATGGAGTTTGTATATATGAACTTGGTTCTAAGTAGGCCCAGAAAGCACAGGTAAGATACATGAATCAGTGCCCCAAATGCCCATAATTTCCATTTCTGGTACAATCTCTCCCCTCTCTTTCTACCTCTCTCTCCCCAAGACCTCAGAGGGTGGGTTTCCAATCCGTTTAGAGAGAAAGAGAAGACGTGAGTCTAATTTACACATCATTTTGTGTAATGTCTTAAAAGTGAATAGCCAGAACTTTAACCTTTTCTTGGGATAGCTCTGAAGGACAGTGGTGAAGTGAAATCTTCTAATAGAAGAATTAGGTAATACAGTTGCTTGGAAGGAGATATTGATAGGTGTACAACTATGTACCAATCCGTGGGCTATAGTCAGTGATTTGGTTGGATAGTAAGACACTTGGAACAAGCATGATCCAAATAGTGATAAAGAAATTTAGGGAAGAGATAGCTAGATATCTTTCTCTCCATGGAAAAAAGAAGCATGTTAATATGTGCACTCCATGTGAATGTTCATCAAAGAGTAATCTCAGAAGAGAAATGTAAAAAAATCAAGTGCTTGGGTGACAATTCTGTAGACACCAGTCAGTCTTCTTCCATAGTCATCCTTATCATCAAATGGACTCAAGAAGAAAGTAATCAAGGAGGTAAGAATGGACTCAACAACATAAACTTTCACTCTCCCAGGACAATCTGGCTACAGCCACTCTTGCTTGCCAAATTTGCCAGCATCAGATAATGGCACTTAGCCCCTGATCTTGTACCACTCCTCATGGTGGTCAGCCAGTTGCCTGGTGGCAGGATGATTACATTACACTGCTTCACTTACAAAAGGGATAATGCTCTATCCTTCATGGAATATGCACTCATCTTAGATATAGATTTTCCTTCCTTGAATTCAGTGCTTTTGCCAAAACTACTAGATATAGACTTATAGAATGGCTCACCCCACATGGCATTGATTAGGACTCATTCCACAACCAAACAAGTGTGACAATAGCGTCTTATTTGGAATTCACAGGTCTTATCTTACTCCTTACCAGTGTAAAGTAGTTGACTTGAAAGAATGATGGATGGATTTTGGAAAACTCAATTACAGCACCCACGAGGTGGCAATACCTGGCAAAACTGGGTAGTGCCATTCACTGTTACCCCTAGCAATTCAATTGAGAAACTTTTTGCTTTCTATTCTTGGACCTTCTGCTCAGAGATCTCGATTCCAAAGCAAGGAATGCTTCCATTAGGAGACACAGGAATGATTCCATTGACCTGGAAATTAAGACTGTCCCTGACATTTGGGTTGCTCATGCTTTTGAGTCAACAGGGCACGAAGCTATGATGTTGGCTGGAGTGATTGATTCAGACTACCAAAGGGGAGGTTGAGCTGTTTTTTCACAATGGAGGGAGGAAAGCGTGTCTGGAATACAAGATTTTCCTGAGTATGACTCTTAAGGTTGAGATCTAGAAGTCTCATGTGTTCATAGTTCAGTATCCAAAGCAGGGCCATCTTACACAAGGGCATGGTGGAGTAAGGTTGCTCATGGCACACAGACAGAAAGCAGAGGCTGTTGAGAGAAGCAGGGGAGGGAGAGAAGCTTCTAGGTCTTACTCAAAGTGATGTCCATCTTCTAACTAGGTTCTATGTTTCACAGTAGACTAGTTATATTGCCCCATATTCTAATCACCTTTCCAAAGTACCACCATTGAGCACATGAGGTGGGGGACATCTGGATAGCAAGTGTAATGTCCATTGATGTAGTCATACCTGGATGAGCTGTTACCAGGTGGTGCCTAGTTCAAAGAGATGAATCACTGGAGATGTTCCTTTGGAGGTCAGGTCTCCCTCCCAGCTCCTCCCTTCTCTATGCTCCCTGGTCACCACCATATCATTTTTGCCTTAGAGCCAGCCAGCCATGCAAAGAACCCACTGGAAGTTGTAAGCCAAATGAACCTCTTCTCCTTTTAATTGTGTGTGTTGGGTATTTCGACTCAGTGATGAAAAAAATAACTATGTCAAATCATTAGAGAAAATATTAACTTTTTAAAAAGTGGTGTTAAGATCATCAGAGAGTCCAGTGGAAAATAATAAAATTGGATACATTTCTCTTATACAGGAAAAATTCAAAATACCTTGTACAAAACAGAAGTTAACAACTCCATAGGGGGGAAAAAAAAACAGGGACCAAAAAACAAGCAAACAAAAACAGTTGCATTCCCTTGTAATCTTAGGGTAGTGAAACTTAATCTAATTACCATAAAGGGAAAAAACTGGGAGTGTGATTATATAAAAATATTTTAAATTCTACATTGAAAAATAGGTCATAAGTTTATTAGTCAAGTTTCTGATCCTGAGAGGAAATATCTGAGGCAATATCTTAAGAAGGGTATGCTTCTTCTGGCCCATGGCTTCAGGTATTTCAGCCCACGGTTGATTGACCTTGCTGCTTCTGAGGCTGTGACAACACAGTACATCATACCAGAAGCCTATGATGGAAGAAGCCATCTCTTAGTGCCCCTGTGATTTGCAAAAGATCTGTTTCCTCATTTTTCATGATCTAGCTTTTATTTTACTCACTGTTTATATTTTAAGTTTCTCAGATAGGGAAAAGTATACAATATTTCAGTTTGTGTGTTTGATTGCTTCATCTAAACTTACAGTCTCCAAGTACATGCATTCTCCTACAAGTGACTCAAGATTATCCATCCTTTTCATGGCTAAGTAATTCTCTATCATATACAAATACCACATTTTCTTTGTCTATTCACTTGTTGATGGACATGATTGTACTAGTAGTGATTGTTCTGTAGTGACTGTACTCATTTACAGCATCATCAATAATGTAGAAGGGTTGTTTTTCAAACAGCCTCTCCAACACTTAACATTTGACTTCCTGAAGACAGTCATTCTTTCTGGAGTTAAGGAGAATCTCAGTGGCTTTTTAATTTGCATTTCTCTAAGGTCCAGAGATGTTGAATTCTGTACTATGGATAACCACAAGGTAGATAACATTGTAAAAAGTATTAATTATTGAAACTGTACTATAAATCAGCTTTAACAAAAGATAGGTATACAGCTACATTCTCTTAATTCAGTGAATAGAGGCATCTGCTCTAATAGTGTTTGTAAATAGAATACCATGTCTGCACCTTGTACAACGAATAACCACTAAGAAAACAAGGTGCAATGTATTAATTATTGAATCTGTTCTACTAATTTGATTCAAAACTGTCTCATTGCTATTTGTTCTTCAATAAAATTATTGAGAAAAAAAGATTTTTTAAATGTATTTCTCGGCCATTTGTACTTCTGCTTCTGAGAAGAATCTATTCATTTCAGTTGTCCACTTTTCTGGTTGAGTCTTTTATTTTGGATGTCTAATTTTTAAAAAATTCTTTATATATTCTAGGTACCAGTCTTCTATCTGAGTTGTAGCTGTCAAGACTTTTTCACATGTATAGGATGTCTCTTCACTCTGCTGGTTGATTCCTTTGCTGCACAAAAGCCTTTTAATTTGATGATCATTTGTTGATTTTTTTGCCATTATTTGTTGTGCAATTGGAGTTCTGTTCAGAAAGTCTTCTGTATATCATGTCTTGGAGAGCTCTACCTATTTCATCTTCCAGCAGATTAAGCATTTCTGTGTTAACATTTAGACCTTTGATCAATTTTGATTTTACCTCAGTACATCATGAGAGGTAGGGGTCTAAATTCAGTCTTCTTCATTGCTAGCCATTTTCTCAGCATCATTTTTTGAATAGGCTCTTTCTTCCAGGGCATATTTTTGGTCCCTTTGTCAAAAAACAGACAACTAAATGTGCCTGGGAGTGCTTTTGCATCCTCTGTTCTGTGTCATTGACCCTCGTGTCTGTTTTTGTGCCAGTACCACGCTATTTTTTAATTTTATTACTGTAGCTCTGTAATGTAACTTGGAATCTAGAATTATGCTGCCTCCTGTTTTGTTCTTGTTACCCATGATTGCTTTTGCTATTCTGGGTCACTTCTTGTTTCATCTAAAATTTGAATCATGCTATCAGATTAGTAAAAATTCAGGCTTGACAATAAACTCTGCTGGCAAAATCTGTGGGAAAATAGGCACTGTCATACACTATTGATGGAGTTACAAAAGTGCCAACCACTGTAGGGAATAATTTGGCAAAATTTAATAAAATTATTTATGTATTTACTCTTTGCCTTGGTAACCTACTTCTAGAAAACTTTCCCAAAGTTACATCTACGAAATCATAAAAAGATATATGCACAGGTCAACTTCTATGGCATGAATAGTAACAGCAAAGGGCTGAAAATAACCCAAGTAGTTATTGCTAAGAAATTGTGTCCATTACTGGCACACTAGAATTTGTATAGAGGAATAATCTCCAGAATACTATATTAAGAAAGTCCTGGTGACAAAACAAAATATAGTGCTCTTCATAGGCCACCATTTTTCTAAAAATGGAGGACACATGCACACACATACATAGAAATATTTTAAATTTTGGTTATTGAGAGAGAGAGAGAGAGAGAGGGAGAATAGGAAACAGGCAGAAAAGTTAGACTTTTAAAAAATGTACTTTCCTATGTAAATTTGAGTTTGAAACTTTATGAATAGTTTACATATTATAAACCAAAATTAAGTTTCAGAAGCAATCTGTAGAAACAGAAGTAAAATGAGGTATGTGAGCACAATGATGTGTCTAGCCAGCAGCCTTGCCACTCAGAAAGGAACTATTCCAGCTACTCTAAAGCCTGGAGAATTGACAGTGTATCCTGAATAGTATGCCTCATTAAACTGTATCCTGAACAGTAATACCCAAAAGGGGCAAGGGGCTAGAAAAAAATGATGAAGACATTGTAAAAACTTTTTATATTATTTTCTGTACTATAAGTGACAGTAGTGTATCATTATTCTAAGATTGTATGTATAATACAGCATAAAAGAAATTAACAATTACATGCTGCCATTGACAAATAAGAGTTTTACCATGTGAGGAAAAAAATACAGCAGTAAGAGCAAGACGTACAAGTGAAACTCTTGTGTGTTGAATTCAAACTGAGGATATTTCCATAAACTCATGATTTTTGCCAGATCACAAGAAACAAAGAAATAATGAGAATCTGAGTGCCACTAAACATTCCTATGTCCAGATTGCTGTCTATAAATACTGTATTGCATCACAGGGACCTAGGGATTCTTCCAGGTATAAATGGCTCATTCTAGGTAGAGGCAGGAAATGCACAAAATGAGTCTGAAAAATCTTGTCATGCCAAACTGAGGAGACACCCTGTGTTCATCAGCATTTTGTTGGTTGAAAATTTCCAGATTAAATCCAACTAAATGGAGGAAAGCATGATTTGGGCTCCTGATTTCAAACATTCAGTCTGGTGGGTGGCTGGCTCTATTTGAGGCTCTTCTGTGGTTGTGGTGAGGCAGGTCAGCGTGGTGGAGAACACGCAATGAGGTGGAGCAGGACGATGGATAGCACGTGGTGATGGGGGCGGGACTGTAGAGGGCACGCAGTGATGGGAGGCAGGACAGTAGAGAGCATGCGTGAGGGGGCAGGACGGTGGAGAGCATGCGTGAGGGGGCAGGACGGTGGAGAGCATGCGTGAGAGGGCAGGACAGTGGAGAGCATGCGTGAGGTGGAGCAGTGTGGTGGAGAGCACGCAATGGAGCTATGCTTACCTCATGGCGGTCCGGAAAGAAGCACAAAATCATGAGTCCCTTCCAAGGCACTTTCCCATGGCCTCAGTTTTTCCCTTTGGGAGTCACTTCAAGACCATAACAGATCCTCAACTCCTGAGACTGTGGACATGGCTCAGAGCAAGCTGGTGAGTCTCCTTTGTAGTAAACCGGAAATAATTTGAGTATGAGGAAGGTTATTACTGTAGTGGGATCAGAAATACATTGAATAGTTTAAATCCATGATACTGATATGATAATTTCAATTTTCTTTGTTGAACTCCTCTAAGGAATATTAGTAAACCAACATGTTATTTTTTAAAATCTCATAAATAAAACAATTAAGGATTTATTCTGCCAGTTGTAAATAAATTGTAGCTTAGGACACGTAAATAATAGATGGGCGGGGGCCTTACCCTTTAGAAGTATCCCAGTAAAAACATGAAGAAAAAATATCAGAATTAGAACTTTTCCAGAGTGCAGAATTAAATAAAATGGTGAATCTAGACAATGGGCATGGGTGACTGTTCATATAAATAGGAGACAGCTGGGCATTTTGTACTCCTGATGGAAACACAACACCTCCTATAAGGTAGCTTTAAAAAATTTTATCAAAGCTGGATGTAATCAACCGTCTAGATCTAACTACCAATTTAAAATGGATATAGTGAAAAAAGAACACCATGAAAATGCAATCAGAAAAATCCAGGCTGTACGAAATGACAAGTTAAACATTGTGGTTTCTACAGCAGTAAAGAAGTGCAATGTTTTAAAAAGCAGCCGAGACGGAGTCCCTACATGAAAAGAAATGTAAGATGTATCAGCCAACTATAAGATATTGACCTTATTTGGATCTATCCAGATTCAAACCTCAAACTTAGAAGAAAAACCGACAAGAAAAATGAAAGCTTGCGGAGGGTATTTGAGGATATCTGATAGTACTGAAGAACGATGTGGGGCATGTCTGAGTGATGATGGGATTCTGATTATGTTTGAAAAGTAGTATTTGTCTTTTGGAGATACACACTGTGCTACCCAAATGAAATTTAAAAAAAAAAAAAAAACACACAAAAAAATCAGACTGTAAGGTGAAACTCTTTTATAGACAAAAAAAAAAAAAAGTGTCCTTGAAAAATTACTTAGATTGTTGAAGTACAGAACAGAGTCTACCATCTTTAAATAAATCTAACAATTCTCCCTTTACTGTTGGAATGAGTGAACATTTCTTTTGCCAAATGAAATAGATGACATTTATTTAGGAGCCAAGTTACATAAAAATGTGTATTATTAAATTCTAAAGTCACAGCTATAAGAGCATGCCATTGAATTTTTAAGAGTTAAACGTGCCTCTGATGGATTTTGTGGGCCAACTTTGAACAAAGCAACCTATCATTGGCCACAGTAGCACCTACCACATAACATAACTCTGCAAAACACTCACATAGTGGGAGGGAGGTTAGGAGGAGATGGAAGGATTCTGGCACTTTAGCTACAGGAACTGAGATCAAGGGATAGTGAGCATGGGAGGAAGTGCTTGTCATGAAGGGCACAGGGAGACAATCCTGATTCCCATACTGATGGCTAGGAAGCTCTCATTCAACATTCACTAGTTCATTTTTTAAACAAACTTTTACTGACTACTAAATGCTGCACTGTAGTAGGTGATGGGGATATGAAAATAAACACAAATCTCCTGCTTGCCAGTTTCTCACAGTTAAGTGCAAGGTAGAAGCGAGTGGATCCATGCTTGCATTGTAAGCCAGTAGACAGTAGTAGACAGAGGTCTACTCAGAGGCCATGGAAACCTAGAATGGAACATTATGTCTTATACAAGGGTTGGAAAATTGGAGTGTGTTTCCAAGAGAAGGTAATGCTTGACATGAGCTTTGAAACACGAATAAAATTTAATATGGAATAGCAGGATATGTAACCAATAAGCCACCAGTTATGACCCCTGTACACACAGAGCTTAACCATTACAGTCTACAGAGAATTCCTTCCCTGAATGTTGTAGCTCTCTTTGGATAGTTAGCATCCTCTCTCCTACATTAGCTCCTACTATGATCTCACCCCGCATGCATTCACAATGTGTCTTTCTAGAACAGTCGTAAGCACAGGATCACATCTATGGTTTGATACCATTTTACTATCTGTTACAGGTACATTATGCTGCCGCACAGTGTCCCATCCACACTTCTGAATGAATGTGTGCATGCCACTCAGGAAGGGGTGGAAGGTTCCTGTGCTGACTGTATTGGGCTTTGGGACACTGACTCACTCCCACCCCAGCAGGTCTGCACTGGCCTGTGGGGTGGGAACTGAGGTGTGAGAGGGTTTGCACAGCATTTGAGAAGGAAAAGCACAGAGTTTCAACAAAACTGAAAGAAAAATGGGAGCTATAACTTTGAACATCTCTGTTGGGGACTTAACACTTGGGTGTTTTCTCCAAGTGCCACAGGGAAGGCAACTGAGTATCCACAGCAATCTGGTTGGTTCTAGACCCAAAATGCTCCTGTGACTACAAGCTGAGGCATAGGAAAAAGGGCGGGGTGTCCTGCTCTTCCTTTCAGAATGATCCAACTTGCCAGTCTTCAGCCCTTTAAAGTTGCAGGTGTTGGGATCCATTTGTCACCCATGATTTTTGTGTGAGTTCTAGTGTGAGCAAGATTAGCCTGCAGCAAATTGCAGGTACAATGTCTTGAGCTCTCTCAGCATTTTCCTTACTCACTCATCCTCCCCTCTTTCCACCTTAGGAGCAATCCCTTTCCACTCATGTGCTAGCAGCCTCAAGAAAGTGACACATTCACTCCTTCTAGCACGAGAAGGCCTCTATGGGAATAGCTAGGTTTTAAATAGATCAAGCCTTATGATTTTAAAAAAAGGGAACCTACCAGTGGAAGTTCAGATACCTTCACGTATAGGTAGAGGAGGAGGAGCATTTGGGGAGACATAAAGTGCTTCAGAAGTTCCATTAATTGCCCGTGGTCTTGGGCCCATCAGCCATTCCCCCTCACCCACGATACCAGTGCACTCCAAATTTAAGCTCAGAACTTTTAAAAAGTCAACCTCTCCATTTGCACATTTTGAGAAGAGATGGGTTCTATACGAGAGGCAAGATTTCAGATATTTCTCTTTCCAAGTGCTGCTGTTTATAGAGTTTGAACACATGGGTCTTTAATAGAATTGGCTGAGGTTAAGGTGCTGAGCTTGTCAGATTTCAAAATAGAGTTCCTTTTGCTGACTTAAGCAATGAACATATGTCATAAAATCAGTGACTATTCAATTATCTAGTAGTCTAGGGTCATTCTAATAGTCTACTTGGATAATGGAAACCAGAAATGACACAATGTGATTTATTCTTATTGGATGCTAGGATGATCTAGAGTTCATGAAGAGAGTGGTTAACTCTGTGAGCCAAAAGTCAGGAAAGACTTCTTGTTTGGAAGTTTTGACCCTTTTCCCATGAAGTCTTCCCTGATTTCTTTTCTTCTTCTTCTTCTTCTTCTTCTTCTTCTTCTTCTTCTTCTTCTTCTTCTTCTTCTTCTTCTTCTTCTTCTTCTTCTTCTTCTTCTTCTTCTTCTTCTTCTTCTTCTTCTTTTTTAAACTAAATCCTTTATTTGTTTATTTTATTTATTTGGTAGAGGATCTCACTACTCAACTCAGATTCATACTGGTCTGTCTCAGCCTCCCCAGCGCTGGCATTATAGGTGTGTGCCACCATGCCCAGCTTCAGTGGCTGGCAGGGCATGCCCAGGGTTTTGGGGCTGACATGCCATGTGGTACTGGGGATCAAACCTGGGTCCTTTCACTTAGCAGGCAGGCACTCAGACTGCAGAGCTATTTCTCCAATACCTTTTCTGATTTCTGATTGGTCACTTCCTTCATTTAGCTCCTCAATATTGCCTCTTCTACTAGATTGTGAGAGCTTCAGTCAAGAATGGTGTCTTGGGGCCAGCCAGATAGCTCAGCAGACTAAAGCACCTGCTTAGGAAGAATTAAGGGGATCCAAGGCATGTGATGCTGGCCTACCCCCGGGACGCACTGAGATGGTGACTAAGGCTGGGTGTGGTGGCACTTGCCTGTAATTGCAGCTCTTGGGAAGCTGAACGCAGGTGGATCACTACAAGCCCAGTCTACATAGTGAGATCCTGTAGACCCTGTATAAAATACAAAAAAAAAGAATGTCCTCTTGCACAGTCATATCCCCAGCACCCATGAAGCACTGGCACAGAGAGCTACAGAAATACTGGCGAGGTGATGAGTAAATTTAGCTTCATTTTGTTTGGGTGGGCAGGTGAGCACATCCTTCATGAATTGAATGTAAATCTCCAAAATTTTGACTGAAACAACTGTTGCATCATTCTTAATCTCATGTATTTAAGATGTTGGGCCGCACACTCATAGAGGAAGGGAAAGCTTCCCACATTACAGGTCAAATAGGTGATCAAGTGTGTTTTGACAAGTATGTTTTGTCTAAGTGTTGGTCAGAGCCCTAGAAACCTGTAGGGGAACATGCCAGATGTGGTTACTTTAGGGGAAGGTTTCCTAGAATAGATAATTCAAGTGTAAAGTTGAACTGTTCTCTTCTGTGATTATTCAGAAACCTGGGGCAATACTTTATCCTATTCAAAACATCAAAACTCACCAGCATTGAGATAGTTCCAGTCAAGCAAGGATATTAAAATACTGTCTCCTGCCAAACACAATACACAGCATGAACTCAGATCTAACCTGCTAAGACACTGAGAACAAACAGAGGTGGGCAGACTGATAGACAGCAATGTACACTGAGAGTAGGATAGATGGTTTTGGACAGCACAAGCTCTCTGTGCCATAGCCAAGTGGTGGAATGCTACAGGATGTTTTAGTTTCTTATTAGAAGAGGTGAGACTGCCTGTCCTCTTGGGACAGGGGACTGAGTTTTTGTGTACTGAGCTGAGCTCGTGTCCATGGAAAGCTCTTCCTGTCCCACCATGTGACCACCTTTGGGCCTCAGAATGACCAGTTTCTGTAGAGTTATCAAAAACTTGCTCTGGTGGACTCCTACATATGGGTGATTCCTCTCCATCAGACCCAAGTACAGTGTGTAGTGAATCTTCTGTGGGGTGTTACAGAAGTCAGTAGTGGACACTGTGGTAGAGACTGGATTCTATAGAGGGTCTGATGTGTTGTTGAGATATGAAGAGAACCAGAACTGGCAAGGTTCTGCCTTGTGTTGGGCACTTTACAGTGCTATTTTACTTGTTCTTTTGAATAGTCTTCTAAGGCAAATATTACTATTTTCTTTTCATGATGAGGACACCAACTCAAGCTTAACTCTCTGAATGTTGTGCTCCCAAGCAAACCTCCTTCAAGGCTTGGTCCTTCCGTTCCTCTAGGGCCTTTGAGAATGGGCAAATGAGTCCTGGGCCACTAGTGTGAAGGAATCAGTGATAAGAATGATTTCAAACAGGACCAGGGCACTGGCTGAAGCTACCTTCCAATCATTTGGAACTCCTTTGGAATGAATTTTAAAGAACTAAATGTGTACCTAACATGAATTGTTATATTTTTTTCATTTATAACTATATACCTTCACTGTGCTAGGGAGGTGATCTTTCATCATGGTTGTTCTTAGGTATCACATACTTTCTAAGGAGCTACTTAGTAATTGATGCAGAAAGATCATTGGAAATGTAGTTCACTGGCTACACCATGGGATGAGATGAACCCTAACCTTGCCTGTGTGATATGACATTGCTTAAGCCCCATGGGAAGAGCTGTAATGGTTACTAGAATTAGCAATGTTCTAGTTATACAACATTAATAAGTTTCTAGTTATCATTAGGCAAAACGATAACTGATCCAATAAGCTATATCCAAATTCTTATTTCTGTTTGTCCTTTGAATTTTTCTGTCCTAATTATCCATATACTTTAGTATTTTATGCCACCAGTGAGTTTTTATTTCTATGTTCTTCATGTAGTCTCATGAAGAAGCTATTTTTATTATTTATTATAATAGAATTGTCAAAGTTTCCTATGCAAGACAATTATCATTTCCCTCAGTTATAAAACAGACAAATCTCCTTTCTTTTAGAAAAGAAGAGGACTTAAAGTAAACAATCCATTTGTGTGTTTCCCTTACTATGACTTTTTATGGATCATTTAATAAGTCTTGATCCCCCAAAGTCCTCTGGTACACATGCATGTTACAAAATAGTTAAATTAGCTATGCTTTTAGTGTTTTCACATTTATTTACAGCTATATTATAGACCTAAATATAGTTAAGCAATGCAAAAATGATTAAGTGAATCATAGAAGAAAAAAGAAAATCTGTAAGAAAGAAAGAGGCCAGGGAAATGGTCTCTAAGAGTCAGCCTTGTGGGTCAAATAGCAAGAGTGGAATGAGCTCAGGAGACAGATCCAGAGATGTCCCTTTGTCTTCCTCAAAAGGCCAGTGGGAGCAGGCCATAGATGGATGTCAGCCCCTCGCTGTGCTGTGCTGGGAGTGAGAATCACCCTTGTATCATAGGTCCAGATCCTACTTAGTAAATATTTGTTGATTTTACTTAAAGAACCAGGACTTCCCAACACTCAAATTTTGAATAGTATACTTCTTGCCTGTGCACAAAGCACTGAATGCCCTGGGACATAACAAAGAAAATGCCGACCCCAGAGAGCAAGCTAAAGTGAAGGAGACCATTCGTAATCAGACCCGTCTGAAGTATTTCTTTTGCATAGAGCTCTGATTTTGACACAAATCAGTACATCACTCTTGCCCTTTAAATGTTCCCCATTTCCGATACAGATCAAACCGCAGCATGACCGTTAGCAGCATCTCAGTCTGAAATTCCCTACTCCTGGCGCTGCTGTGTTCTTCTGAGTGGCCATCTTCCGTTAATTATCACATATTGATGTTGGCCGCTACAACAGGGATGATGCCGCAGACTGCAGCTTTGACTATGGAAGTCAAAGGACTACTTGAAAGGAGCCCTGTTGGAGAAGTCCTTCTTCCTGATTCAAAACTAGCAGTCCTGAAAGATTACATGCTACACTCAACCCTGAGAATGATGTTTTGATTGGAGTTAATTGCTGGAGCCACAGATAGCTTGTTTGAGGGGGTGGGTCAGTACTCTATCACTCAGACCATGCGCACAGGTGTGCCCTCACAAACTGCACACATAAGCATTCAGAATGCAGGTGGGGTGGTTCACCCTCTGCCAGAAATCCTTGCCTCTTGTCCTCTTTCTTTATCTTTTTTTTCATTCAGAAACCTACTTACCTGTCTAGAGGCAGACTCAAGAAACCATCATTTTCTCTGGATTTCTCTGTCCTTTCTCCTGGACCCAACCAGTACAGGCTGGCAAAAGATGATTGTATGTATTTCTTCCCAAATTCTTTGCTTAGTGATTTTACTTGGGTATCTAGAAATAGACTGTGAAAGTATTCATACAAAGAATTCTTTAATGACACAGACCTGCCTGTTTTCCTTTCATGAAGAACTAGTTTTTACATATTCATTATCACCCTACTGGAAATGACTCAGTTGTTTACTTTAGCCAGAGAAAAAAAACACTGGTTGCAATAAAACACATGTTATTACATGAACTAAAATTAACTGCTAGGATCAAAATGTGCTCCATTCAAGTTACCAGTACCTCCTATCAACTCTCTGTCTTTCTTCCCCTTCCATATTTCCTACCAACTCAAATCCTCTACTTGTGTTCAACTTGGTTTTTACATAAGAAGACAGAAGTTTCTGATTTGACAACAACAGAGAAAGTGAAAAGAAGCTCCCTAGGATAAAGCAGGACAAGCTAAAATGAGGAAAGGAAAGCTAAATTTCAAGGCTTGATGGAAGGGCCTGTAAAATAGTTGGATGGGTGTAAGCAATTGTAAAACTTGCACAGTCAAGACTGGGAAGCTCAAGTATCTGACCTATTGGCATCCCTGTGGCTAATAGCCCAAGTGAAGGTGAGCTAATCTTTTAAGATGGAGAATATCCAGTTTATATTTTGTTTTTAGCTCTACTTCCTTAGCTAAGGGAAAGACTGGGTTATATGAAGCTTATATGTGTTGGGGAGGGAAAAAGCAAGCAGCAGTCAGAGGTGCCAGCAAAGCTTTCTGGGAGCTAAGCCATAATTAAGTGATAGGACAAATGTCAAATTTCAGCAAGTAAAGCTCAGGAGAATTATCCGGATGTGTTTATATCCTGCATGAAAACACAGAACTAATCCCCAAACAGGGGACTGATAACAGATACCAGGGACCTAGTTCTTACCACTTAGATTCTCTAATTAAGGAATTTAAAGCTAAGCTAATTTCATTTGAAAGGTGATGAAAGTTAGTACATTTATGAAATTCACTTGTTTTAAGATACATAAATTACCACTAAATGAACCCTGATCAAACTTCTCTGAAGCCATCAGTTAAAAAAAAATGAAAGAAGGACCAAAACAACTAAAAGTTCAAGTACAGTTCAAGATAATGATTGGAAATGATACACCCCAAACGAACTTCACCGTGGGGTAGGATAGTGATAGTAGCTTGGATTGGTATTTCTAATAAAAACAAGGTTATATTAGTAATCCCTAGTCCTTAGTAGAATTTATTTTTCAAAGTTCCAACAGTTGTTTCTGTATTTTCCTTTATTCCTTGTTCCTAAAGCTAATTAGTCATAAGTGGTCTCTCCCATGGCTTGTTTTGTGGTATGTTTGCCTTCAGCCTGATAGTTAGTGAAGCTCTGGCCCTGGGAGTAGGTCAGGGGGCAGTCCACTTCCCAGAAGAAGTTTTAAGCATGATTTCTTCCCTCTTGGTTTGTGGCTATCATTAGCAGGGCCAAGGAAAGGTCTATGCTTGGGGAAGTGCATTCTTCTGCACGGATGCTGATGTTACCTACTAAATATCTCTCTCAGGACATTGAAGAAAGAAGGTCCTTGAAGGAGAAGTCCAGGCATTAAAGGTCTGGAGGGGTCTTTCAGAAGGGGGGAAGGGAGCAAAAGAGAGGAGAGGAGGCACCACAGCAAATGTTAAGAAAATAGAACAAGAGAATCTAAGTCTGTCCTTTTCGTCTCCCCAAGTCTCACCTACCAGTTACTCTATCAGCACCGTCCTCAGAAAAGAATTCACCAAGATGATGGCTCCTTCTTCTTGGACCAGAGGATCCAGCCTATGGGCCCATAGTGTGTCTGGAGCGTTGGTCCCTACTAAGTATTTCTAGTACATTCTTTCTGGGCTCAACCTGCAGACACAAAGATGTATTATTAAAAACACACAAAGGAAATAGATAAACTTAATAGGCCAATTAAAATACCAAGCAGAAATAGGAAGGGACCATTCTCAGGGCCACAATTCCCTGGATACTTACAGCCCAAAAGGAACTCCAGACAGTGCTGCCCAGGCTAAGAGAGCAGAGGAACATCTTGTAATAATCACAGAGCAAGGCACTTCCTTAGAGCTGTAACATCTACCTCCTGGTGGGAGAGATTTGCACTAGAGTATTTGGCATTCCCAATTCCATTATTGCTAGCTCTATAAATACTTGTAAATATTCATAATAAAAATAGCTACCATTTACTGAGTCCTTATTTGGACTGTAAACGATTATATCCTATATTACAAATACATATCATTTGCGTAAGAACTCTCTCAGACATGCACGAGTATCCTCACTGTATAGATGAAGAAATTAAAGGTTAAAATTGAGAACAGTGTATTAATTTCCTTATTTCTTCCAGGTACTGTGTTAAGAGCTTTACACAGATAGATTTCTCCATTTTTATTTAAACACTTACCAAGCGCATACAGTTTTAAGTGCTTTGAATATATTAGCTCAATGAATTCTTCCAACAGATTTATGAGGTGGGTGCCAGCATTGTCCTCTAATTTAGTGAGTGATAGAGCCAGGGACACAGCCCAAGCAATCTGGTTCCAGAACACACACATCTAAACCACTTGGTTGTGCTGTCTTGCCTCCAACTTGCCTTGGAAGGTGAATCTGTTGCACTTATTTTTATGTAAAGCCCAGGACTCGGAGCCAGCAAGGCAGACATGTGAAGATCTCTGGGCCTCAGCACCTTGCTTGAGTTTGTGCTACCTACTCATCCTGCCTTTCCTAATGTGGTCCTGTGGGCTTCCTGGAAGTTAGATCAGTTAATTAGATTATGCCACTTTGGGGTTACAAATAGCCTTATTTACTATATGTTAACCAGAATGAAGAGCTCTTTTCCAAGTATATAATCAAGAAATGTTCTTGGCTAATTCTGGACATTAATAAAATGCTATTGATGAGAGTTTACATGTGCACACGGCCTAGCTCAGTGGCCATGGCGGTATTTCTCTTGATTCTTGTCCAAGTGGTAACCGTATAGAAATCTTTGGAAGATAAGACTTGCATAAATGTAATGAGCATTGTGCCAGCTGCTGCTCATTTTTCTCATTTTATTTTATTTTGTATGTTGCAGCCTATAGGAAGAGAGTTTTTAATACTGTAGGTCCATATTATATATAATGCAAAAACATAAATATAAATTATATGTAAAGAACTATGTCTCGCAAATTTACTTTGAACTGCTTGGTTCAAGTTACAAGTGAACTCTGGAACTCTTTCTTGGAAATGTACAGTGGAAACAAGTCCATCTGAGGGTCTAAGCTCAGGTAAAAATGAGTTGTGCCTAAGGGATGGCTTAAAAATAAATAGCTTTTGTGGAACAAATTGTAGGGCATCAGATGAGCTCAGAAAGACAGTTTCTACGAAACCCCCAGTGATCTTCATTTCCTGGTATTCATGGTCCCAAGTGATCCCTCCTCTCTGAGTCTGTTCTAGGCCTACTGACTCATCTCTAAAAAGTAAAGTACAATAGATGGATGAGCTGTCACTTTGAAGATTAGCTTAAGAAACCTGTGGCTCCCATAGTGGGTGTCTTCACTCCTTTCATTCTTCACTCTCCAAGGAGGCAGCTGTTGTGTTGTAAGCTGCACTTTGAACAAGAAAGTCATATCTTCAGATGACAGAAGTGGAGGACTTAAGGCCTGTCCACTGCCCTGGAGTGAACTTGGAAGTGGGTCCTCCCCATATTCAGCCTGGAGACAGATGATGGCAGCTTTAGCCATCCCATGTGTGAAGCCTTAGGGGAATCCCTGAGTCAGAAGCACCCAGCCGTGCTACACCCAGGTTATTGACTCACAGAAAGTGTGAGATAGCAAATGTTGGTTGCTTCAGCAAATGAATTTTGGTAGTGATGTGTGTATTAGCTCTGGATAAGGCCTAGGGAAAAAAATTACATGCTTTGTAGTTGTTGTACATGTAGTGTTATAGATGTTAGCTTTCCATGTTTGTGACAAGTTCCTGAGATAATCAACCCGTACAGAGAAAAGATTTATTTGGATCATGAGTTTGGAGCTTTTGGTCATTGGTCACTATTGACCTTGGCTCTATGTCGATGACATAGAGCCAAGGTCAATAGGAGCCTGTGTAGGACAGTGTAATGTGGAGGAGAACAAGTGAAAGAGGAAGACTGTTTAACCTCAGTGTCTGGGAAAGAAGAAGGGTCAGAGTCCCGATCCCCCAAGGGAATATTCCCAGTAACCAAACCTCCACCCAATAGGCCCTACATCCTAAATGTTTCATCTCTTTCAAGAATACCACAGGCAGTGGCCAAGCCCTCAGCACATGCATCTAAGGAACATTAAAGATTCTAATCATGACAGGAGTCAAGCAGTCTTTGGCTTAAGCCCAGCTTGACTAATACCTGTTATGCAACAATGGATGAGTCATTTAACCTCCTTGAACCTCCCTTTCCTCAAATGTAAAACAGGGATAATAGTAATTACCTTGAAAATTGCTATGATCATTAAATCAAATAGCATACATTAAGTGGCAATGGAGGCCTGCAATATATTGGTTCTAATTTAGTATTTTGTTGTTCTTTCCCTCTTTCTCACTACTCCTACTAAGATGCTTGTACTTTTTTGTCTTTTGTTAAGGAGTATTTGAAATCATAGTGAGAGTGGAAGTTTTTAAGAAACAGTGGGGTTGACAAATTTTAACAATTTCAAACACAAACTATCAACCAACTGAAAGCAGTGACAGAAAAAAGAAGTTTAGCAAAAGAAAAGAACTCCACACTAAAGATCTTGCTAACATGTTTGCTTTTCTGATTTCATTACAGGGAGTAGGTATAAAGATATCCACATTTTAGTTAGTCTCCCACACCCCAAAATGGATATTCCTAACGTGATGAATAAAAGTGGTATAATTCGATTTTTCTTTTACAGAGTGTGATACATACAATGCCTTTCACCAGAAGTTTCTAAAGCTAACTTGTTTTACTTCTTTTACAAGGAAGAATAAAATCAAAGAAAATGGCTAGCAGGAGGCTTAGCAGCCCTTTACCAGTTCCTATGGGACGAAACCAGCCCCAGGTTCCAGAATGCGAGAGGGACATGGCCTCTGAAATGAAACAAGCATTTATTAATTTAAGAATTTTAGAAAAAAAAAAAAGAATTTTAGGGCTAGGTTGTTAAGTGATCTTAATTTCTTTTATGTATTTAATACAGGGCCTAGAAGGTCTCACTACACAGATCAGACTCATAAAGACTTCTCCGAATACAGCTTCTCTAACTGCAATAGAGCACTCATTTCTGACAAAACAAAACAAAAAAGGGGGATATGGTGGGAGCCGCTGAAGCTAGGAAATGGATCAAGTGTGTGTAGGTGGGACTAGACCTCAGTGCCTAAAGCAAACAGGCTACCTCAGGCCTGAGATAAACATCCTGTCTAGTTAAGGTCAGCTATTAGTCGCTAGGCAACCTTGTGTCACCTTGTTACTAACTTTGCAAAAGTATAAAGGACCGGTTTTTGTTGTGAAAAAAAAAGTAAAATCCAAAACAATAGATATTTGTGAAAGAGAAAGAAACTGCTCAAAAGAAAATAACTGCGATGAGGGAAAGGAAAAATGAAAGATTAAAAGGAGGGGAATTCGCTCTATCTATCTATCTATCTATCTATCTATCTATCTATCTATCTATCTATCTGATAGCTAATATAATTGTACTACTGATTTGTATTAGTTTATTGAAAGGAACAGTTAATGCCTAATTATTGATATTTTTTCACATCTGCAACTGATAATCTGCAACTACTCTAAAGATGACAATAACCATCGTTAATTACATATTATCTTGGTTTAAAATTATTATTTTTATTTTCTTTTAATTCTCTTTAAAATAAAAATAAATATGTGAAATGTGAAAAAAAAAAAAAAGCCCTAAAGGTACAAAGCAAATGGCCAGCCACATAGCAAAGAAAACCTGTAGATCTGCAGACAAGCTTCCTGCTGTCAGCACCCCACCCCCAGGCCTTCCACTATCAGAGGACATAGCTGACGTGCGAGTGAGAGTGCTGCTTCAGAGCCTCTGGAGGAGCAGGACAGTGCCTTCCATGGAGCTTGCCTCAGTCACTCTTTTCAGCAAACCGCAGAGACTCAGCTGAAGGTCAGACTCATAAGCTTCATCTAAAACTTAAAAGCTAGAGGCTAAGAAGAAGTTAGCTGCCCTCCTGGCTTCTGCTCAGAGGGGAATGCTGCCTAGTGAAAATGTAGAAGATGGGCCCCAATGACTGTGAACCAACAGAAGACTTGTGAAATGAACTGCAGTATCAAATTGGTATTGCAGATAATAAACGTGCGTGTACCACTGTTGCAAGTGTTTCTGCATATAAGTATCAAATTCATGAAGAAATTTTAGCAGAATTACTGTTTCCAAGTACTTCACTAGAGCAGTTAAAAACTAGGGAGTTTGACCTCAGGTATTTGGAAAAGGGAAACCACCATGGCCAGCCCCAGAACCTGCAAATTAACTAATAACCCCCGGACATTCATCTGAAACAGGAGCGTGATTATTGCAACCCCACCATAGGAGCCAATGTGAAGTTTAGGCAGTCTCCCAGATTAAAATAAAGTCTATAGGACACAGAACTTGGTGACCTCATGAAGACTGTTAGCTTTGATGAGTTTTTTCCTACTATATTAACTTTTTCAGCAAATGACACCTTGACTTGCCTCCTTCTGATGAATATGTTTGAGAATTATTGAATATTTGTTGACTTTAATATTATTGCTGTTAGAAAAAATTAACTGTTTTTTCAGACACTGTTTATACACTGTCCTTGTAATAACTTTGAATGAAATTTAAGCTGCTGAAATTTTTACCTTTGGTCCTACTCATAAAGAAAGCAACCTGTCTTACAAACTAAGATAATTAGCAGTTGTCCTTATTGATTTTATTTTGTGTTAAAAAAGAAAAAAACTTTGTAGGGAAGTGAAGATTTCAAATGCTAAAGAGGAAAAATATGTCTAATTTTAACAATGTGTACTCTGGGGTACATTAAGCTTCTGGATTTAAAAAAAGAGACCTTCATATTCCTAAAAATTATTTTATGGATTAACCATTTAATATTTACAGTGTTAGAGATTAAAAGTTGCAAAAACTTAAAAAAATTAAAAAATGAAGAAAAGAAGGCAGTGGAAATCCTTAATGTAGGAGGTTAAAATATTTATCAAGAACAAGGAAAGGTCTAGGTTTGTCAGAAATGAAAAAAGTAAGATAATTAGAAGAGAATAATGATGAAAAAGAGAAGATTATGGTGGTAGCTAACATTTGCTGTGTACTTTCTTTTGTGCAGGACTCTTCTAGAACCATGTTTACATATTTATTTATTTCTATAATTCACATAACAGGTGTATGAGACTGAAGCAGACCATACAGCTGCAAAACAGGGTGTTTGTACATCAATTAGAGATGAGAAGTTGAGTTCAAAGCTTGATAGGCCACGATTCAAATCCTGACTCTACCAGTATGGCCCAAATCTGCAAAGTAGAGTTGGTTCAGGCAAATGGCTCATACATACCTACCTCACAGGATTTCTGTGGAAACAAAATGAGGTAGAACATAATGTGACACCTGGGATTGTGACTGTGGTAGTTGATACTTTGTGTCAACTTGATGTCAGCTCCACAGTTGCAGGTGGTGGGAGTCCACCTTGCAGAAAAGGGTGGGTCCACCTTGGGGTGCAATTGGTTCTTTTGGCCAATTCATTTCACCCCTGGGGTGCAATTGGTTCCATCCTGAGGTTGATTGGTTTCGCCCTGGGGTGCAGCACAATGGGGCCTGCCCCAGAGGGACTCAGCATGTACAGTGTATAAAAAGTTGAGGAAGGAATTGAGGAAGGCGGCTGCCTGCCTGCCCACTTTGTTGGAGAAGTCATGGTCTTCACGCACCACTTCGCAGCTGTGCCATTTGCGGGGAGCTTGATCTCTGCAGCTGCACCACCTTGGAGAGTGCTCTGACCTTGTGTTCTTCCTTGTTTTCTGCCTCCATGAACTGCTGCCATCTGCCTGGCAGCCAGCCGCGTATGAACTGCAACCTCCACAAACTGTGAGCTAAATAAACTTTCCTTCCTTCAGGTTGAGTGTCTGGTGTTTGTCCCAGCAGCGAGTGAAAAGTAACCAAAATAGTGAGTGACATGGGAAGGTACTGAGTAGCAGTATTCACAGTTATTACTACCATTGTGGTGACAGTGTAGTAATGGCCCCTGTCATGAGTTTCTAATATCTTAAATACAAGTCTCCAGTCCTATATTCACATTAATGGAAAGTTTGATAGAAGTACACAGTATACTGGGCACTGGAAATGGAATAAAAACTGCCTGTTCATTTTCTGTCTATCATTAATTTGCACATGACCTTGAACCTACTTACTGATAGCTTTGAATCTGAAAGGGGGAAAGATATGAATTCAGATTTTTTTCTAGTTAAAATAACTCTCAAATATCTTTAACGCATTTTTACCCCTTCTCTGAGCATCGTATTTGAGTATTTCTGGGTCAGAAACAAATAAGCTTCATGCTATTATTTATAGCACACAGAGTCTGATGTTAATTCTAATTAGAATCTGGGCTTGGAATGGGAAGTTAGGACAGTACGTCATGGTGGCGCAGGGGATGGTGATGATCACTGTATTACACTAGGGCCAGTACTGCTCAGTGCGAAGGCAGTAGATAAAGCTCAAAGCCAAAAATGTGAAAAATGGAAATACAAGAATGTTGCTGAGCAGTAAGAATGGTAAATATCAAAGAGTCGACCGAAAACTTAAAAGTGATTGAGTCTGGAGAAAAGCTGTTGGTTTTCACAATAAGGTCCTTAGAGATATCAACTGTATGCCTTTATAACTTCACTAAAGATAAAAATCAAAACTAAGTAATTCTACCTCTTCAGAAAAACAAAAACACCAATGGCTAATGGGTGTTAAGTTAGAGCTTTGGATGGGTATGGGGCAGAAAGTAAATAAATCTGCAAGTATACATGGAGATAAGACTTTGAACTTTGTAAGCCACAGGAGTTTTAGTCTTTTCTCTCAAATATGTAAAAATCCAAAGAAATAAAGATGGAACATAGCAGATTTGCACTGTAAAAAATAATGATCTGACTTCTCCATAAGAATAGAAACTCCATGAGAACACAAAACAACTCATATGACCCTAACATATAGACACAGGATTAATGCATGTAGTTTTCAATAAATAATTGAGAATTAACAAATTGAATGAATGTGAATCCATTTTCTTATTGTCATAGTTTCCCCAGCTGTATGAAGGGGAGAATAAATCTGTTGTCTTCCTCCTCTACCCTTTTACTTAATCCTAGGAATATTGGGAAGACCATATAGTAAGTATAGAATACTTAAGCATCTTAGGAAGCACTGTTCTTTACAAGGGTGAAAACAATACAAATGAAAATGAAATAAAATATGATTATCTACTCTAGTTTATGATGGCAGAAGAATTACCTTGAATGAAATAGGGAAAAACTTTCCTCAAAATGGCTATTTTAATACGGATAACATCTTTGAAAATAATATTATAAGTTGTTCTTTCTTTTGCATTTAAAGATATTTAGAAAAAAATGTTTTCTTTTGAAAAGTACCCTAGAAATGCAGCCTAGTCAATACATTAAGTGTATTGATATTTGAATATTTATGAATACTCATTATATTATATTCATTATATTTGAATATCTATACTGAGTATTTATAGTTAGTCTAGTTTGTAAAAAAAATTATGTGAACAGCAAGAGTTTGTCATAAGCAATAACATCTCTTATGTGGATTCTTTCCCATTCTTTTCAAGGGAATTTCTCGGAAGTTTTTCCACTATTCAGTTTCAGACTCAAGAGAATTTTCTAAGTTTTTTTTCCCAGCCACCGATGTTTGCTTCCCTTCGCCACAGCGCACTGAGAGTGACAAGCAGGACATTCCTCGAGTACTATTTGTTGAGTAAATGAGGAATTTTGGCCGCTGTGATCATTAGTATCTTGACATTCTTGAAGAACTGGAGGAAACATTCATAGTCCCTATAATAGAAGACTGTGAATTAAGATGATTATAGAATAGGAAAGTCCCTAGAAATACTGATGCCTCTCATGGGAATTACTCAGGAGAAAACCAGCCCTGACCTGGTAGTGGCAGGAAAGAATGTACCATGAGTAATTTAAAGTGTGCTGTGGAACTCCTGCAGTGCAAGATGCACCCACATCTGGCCAGTCTGTTGGCTGCCTAAGGAATCGTTCTGGTTACAGTTCCATTGCTTTTGTTCCTTAGAAACAGCTGGTCACTGGATGCATGCTTGGTCACTAGATGCATGCTTGGTCACTGGATGCATACTTGGTCACTGTGATGCATACTTGGTCACTGTGATGCATATTGTAAGAACCAACCCCCAGTTGACAAACCATTCTGCTTCTGTACGTCCTGCTTTGTTATCCTGTATAAGCCCTAGACTATCAGAGATCTGGGCCTGATATTTTGGGAATGATCCCTATCAGTTCCCTTAGACGTGAATAAATTCCATCCAAATGCTGGATGTCATATTCGTGTTTCTATTGGCTGGGAAGATCGACCATACTGACCTCTTTGATCATGGGTTGTAGCTCTCATGGAAGGAGCAAGGACTTCTCCAGGTCCTGATTGAAAGGTTCACCTTCAAGATTTCTTGAGTCTTCTCAGAGGTCTGGTAGAGGATTCTTGGCTCCCCACTCAGCTTACATTGGACCCAAATGAGAGGAAAACACTGTTCATGTCTGTCTGCCTGCCTGACTCTAGTAAGACTCCCAAGGTTACTCCAGTTTGTCAGTCTGTTCTGCTTAGCTCAACCAGAAGGGGAGTATGGTCAACTCCCATTAGTCAGGCCCACCCTCAAGAGAAGGGGTTTATACTGTTTAACCTCTGAGTGCCTCTTAAATAAATGTGGGAGCAGGTGGAAAGACAGTGTAAGCAGCAGGCTGCTCTGTACACCAGGGCTGGGAAGCACTGGCTGGTCGTGGTGGCTTATTGGACCCTCACCTGTGGTTCTGTGGGGATTGACATATGGCATAATGGAGGCCTCACACCCTCCTTAGCTAAATCGCACCTAAGTCCCCATGAGGAACATGGCCAAGCAGGTATCTGAGTGATTTCTGAGGGGCATCCACCCTTTGTCTGTTGTACCATGTTCAAGGGTACACAGCACACATGATCAGAGACAAGAATTAGTCAAAACCCATAGTCCCTGACTACAAGAACAAAGGACTTTCACAGAGTTAAAAATGAAACCAAACTGTTCTCCTCAGTGTAAAGAAAAAAAAAAGGAACAAAGGAGTTCCATTCTTCTTGAGAATTCTGCCTGGGCACCCTCTTCAGCTGCTGTACTTGTTGCCAACACCTACAGTTTCACTTTCCATTTACAACTTGTCTACTTCCAGATAACTGAACTTGTTCCAGCTATCCATGGCCTGCATTCAGCTAGAGAGGCCTTTACCTCAAACCTTCTGCTTCATGGCTTCACCTGTCCTGGTCAGGTGTAATCCTCTAATGCACACCTGAGATGACTGTCAACAGTCCCTTTTTGTGTTATACATTTTGTGAGAAAAAATTGGACTGTCATCCCCGACAAATGAGTCACCATAGCCTTTCCAAAGGTCATCTTACCTGGAAACAACCCAGTCATGAGCTTCTCAAAAACATCAACCAATCAGCTTCTGTTACCCAGAAACCTGATCCATAAGAAAATCCAGTCTGATCAATGACCACACCCTTTGGCTATGAGTTATAAGGGCTATGGACACACAAAAAATTCATGATCCCTCCATTTGTGAAACACAAAGAAACCTGACTATTCAGGCTCACCTCAACCTGAACCTCTTCTCGCCCTGTTGGGCTTGGATGAATAACAAAGACAGCTCTGTCCAACTAGACCACCAAGAGCCCACAGTCGTTGCAAAAGTTGGAGGTAAACTCAGATTTTCCTGATAGAGAATGGGACAGAACTCTCTGCCTTCAAAAGTTCTGTCAAAACATTACCATCACTGGGGCAACTGGAACTCTTGCCCCTTGTGCCTTCTGACAGGCACAGACTTGCAGCCTGGGAGGACAGCTCATCAAACATAAATTCTTGTCTCCAAGCTAGTCCAACTCCTTCTCATTTAACCCTACAGCTTTCCTGAGAAGAAGGTGACACTTGCATCAGCCTGAGATAACCATAATCCTAAACTTCTGAAAACTCTCCTCTCAGAGGTACAAGCCAAGGCTCCCCTCTGGGCCTGACTGTCAACCATGCTTCTGGCTAACACCTCACAGTTAACAGCTCACAATCCACACCCTATTTGGCCTGCTACCTCCAGATGCCACCTGGTTTATATGTCTAGATTTAAAACATGCCTTCCTCTGCTGGCAAGTTGCTCCCATGAACCTCTTCAACTCGGAAAATCCTGAGACAAGATAAGATATAACTCATTCAAACTCAATTGCCACAAAGGGTTAAAAGTTCTCCCACTGGGCTGGGGAGGTAGCTCACTGGTCTAAGTGCTTGCCCTATAAGCACAAAGACCCAGATTCGACCCCTGATGCCACATGTTGGCTGGGCACACTGTGCTGGCCACTGAAACCAGGTGTGGTGGTACATACCTGTAATCCTAGTGCTGGGGAGGCTGAGACTGGAGTATCACTGTAAGTCTGGGTCACATAGCAAGACCCTTTAGCAAATGAATAAATAAAAGACTTTTAAAAAATTTTTACAAAGTATACATGTAATGTTAGCACTTTTGAAAGTTGAGGCAGAAGAATCACAAGTCTGATAGAAACTGGGCAAGATCTTATCTCAAAATAAAATTTAAAAATGGATTTGGAAGAGAGCTCAGTGCCCCAAGGATGTTTGTATTTTGAAATCTTTTGTCTAGAGTGATTTGGAAATGACAGTTTTATTTTAAAATCTAACAAGTTCTGGCTTCTAACAATCTGTTTAAAATCTCGTTTTGTGAGACAGGCACAGTAGCACATACGTATCATCCTAAGACTTGGGAGGCAGAGCCAGGAGGATTACAAGTTTATGGTCATACTGGGCTACACAGTGAGTTCAAGGCCTCCTAGATTATATAATAGAGTCATAGTCTCAAAACAATTGGAGAATTTTGTGTTTATATTTTATTCTGTTTATAGTTTATCTCTTTCCTCTCTATATTTTTGTCACATTCACCTAAAATAAACAAGGTTAAATGTTAAAAAAAAAAAGACCATGCTCTCAAATTAAATCATTCTGGATCACATATTTAAACACTGCATTGTCTCCCTAGAGTGAGAAACTGAAGGAGTAAGTAAGGATCAAAATGTTTAACAGATTTTGTGAAATGGGAAGAAACTGTTCAAAAAGAAAGGTAAACAGAGGCGTGGGAAGGGGGAAAAGGAAGGAAATAAAGGAAAAGGAAAAGAAACACAAGGTAAGATAGTTATGATACTAGTTTCTCTTAGTTCATTGACAACAAACATTGTGCCAATATTGTTTGGATAGTATTTCGTGCCTATGCCTTGCACTCTCAGGAGAATCACAGTATGCATTAACTACTGTTACTCTTTGATTATTTTGCTTTTACACTTTGCTTATTCTACAAAAAAGTAAAACAGCAACAACAACAAAATTTCTTTTTTTTTATTGAAGAACAAATAGCAGTGAGACAGTTTCAAATCAAATTAACAGGACAGACTCAATAATTAATACATTGCATATTCTGTAGTGGTTTGTTGTTGTATAAGATGCATACATGATGTTCTACTTACAAACACTGTTAGAGCAGATGTCTTTAATCAATGAATTAAGAGAATGTAGCTGTATACTTATCTCATTTTTCTAAAGCTGAATTATAGTACCGCTTCAGTAATTAATACTTTCTACCTTGTTATCTTTCCAGTGGCTCTCCATAGAACTAGAAACCAACATAACATCCTGTCCAACCACTGTTAGTGCAAATCTTGCTTCTCATACAGTTATGCAGAAGTACTGCATATTTATTCTAACTGTACTGTTTATACAAACACAGAATGGTCCTTCCTTTGTATCCCCCCTTTTTCTTAGATTAGTCCTGTCAAAGATGGGTATTCTATTGTCACTAAATTATTATAGGTTCTTGAATTCAGCGAAACAATCCAACACCATCAAGGAGTTCACGGTATTAGTGGGTTATCTGAAGAAGTTGTTGACTAGAGCCATTTACAGCTCAGCTTATTATTATGACCTTATTTTATATACCTCATTTTTATACTTTTCTGCTGGATGGTTAAGACTGAGATAAAGCAAGACCTATATAACAAAAAATGTAACTTTTGTATCTCATGAGGTGAATCAAGTCCCCTCAGGGTTTATCCTATAAACCTGTACCTCACTTCGTAAATTCTTTGTTAAGGTCAGCCATGTGGATGAGTCACAGCCAATGATTGACCAATTTGTTCTCTGTTTGAAAAACTGAGAAAAAGTTTTCTCTCAATGTGACTCTCCTTAGGCACACTATACATTATCAAACAAATTTCTCTGTGGCTCCATAATTTCCTTGGTCAGAAAATTTGGGGCACAATTGAGTTCCATGATGTTACAGTAAAGGTTCTCCTATGTCCTGAGTATTCACTGAACTTGAAAGGCAAGGGCCAAAATGTTGGTTGATGATGCAGCCCTTCCATTTCTCCAATTTTTGATCTGCAAACCTAGGTTGTTAACCATCCAGAAGAGAAGCTGATCATTACCCTGCAACATACACAGTTCAGTTTACAGAAATTATCTGACTAAATACTTTTTAGTTGTTATACCTTTCTATTTGTATTTCTTTTGATTTCTTATACTAGGGAGACTGTATGATATTTGCACATGTGGATCTGCTTTATTTCCCTTATGAGTATATGTTCAAGTGGCATCCACTTCAGTATAAATGCTTCAAGTTTAGCGTTCTTTATAGCTCAGTAATACTCCATTGTATAAAAATACCACTTATTTTTCAACCATTCCTCATGTGATGGACATCTTGCTTGTTTCCAAAATTTTTCTATCACAAATTGTGCTGCTATAAACATAGGTACACGTATATCACTATGATATGATGTTTTCAGTTCCTCCTGGAATTTTCCCCAGTAGGGGGATAGCCAGCTTGGATGGGATTTCCAGTCCTACTCTTTTGAGGAGTCTCCACACTGATCTCCACAATGGTTGTGCCAGTCTACATTCCCACCAGCAGTGGAGAAGTGTTCCCTTTCCCCACAACCTGTCCAACATTGATTGTTGGTTGATTTCTTTAAGATAGCTCTTCTTTCTGGAGTGAGATGGTATCTCAGTGTTCCTTTAATTTGCATTTCACAGATGGCTAGCGTTGTGAAACATTTTTTCATATATTTATTCGCCTCTTAATTTTATCCTCTGAGAAGTGTGTATTCATTTCAGATGCCCATTTCTGGATTGGGTCCTTAAATTTGTGGGCTGTCCTTTCACTTTTTGAGAATTTCTTTTGATGTGCAGAAACTCCTCAAGAAGAGTTGATCCCTGTTAATTATTTCAAGTGTTTCCCATGTGAATACATGTTTGTTCATGAACTCTTTGCCTATACCTATATCTTCAAGAGTTCCTCCTACTTTCTCTTCCAGGAGACTCTTTCTGTTTTAATGTTTAGATCTTTAATCCACTTTGACTTTAGCTTAGTGCATGGTGATAGATCTTGGTCAAGTTTTCATTTTTGGCATGTAGAAAGCCAATTTTTACAGCACCATTTGTTAAATAGGATATCTTTCTTCTTCTTTGGCCCCTTTGTTGAAGATCAGGTGGCTGAGTGTGTTGGCAGAAGCCTCTGTGTCTTCTAATCTATTCCATTGATCTTCAGGTCTATTTCATTGCCAACGCCATGTTGATTTTATTACAGTTGCTTTGTAGTATGAATTCAAGTCAGGAATTGTGATGCCTCCTGCCTTGTCTTTGTTGGCCAAGATTGTCTTTGCTGTTCTAGGTCATTTGTGGTTCCAAATAAATTGCAGAAACAATTTCTCTATGTCTGGGAGGTATGTTGGTGACAGTTTGATACAGATTGCATTAAATCTGTACAACAATTTTGGGAGTATGCCCATTTTCACGATGTTGATTCTTCCTATCCAGGACCATGGAATATATTTCCATTTTCTGAAATCCTCTATAATCTCTTTTCTTAGGGTGTTGTAATTTGCTGTGAAAAGATCTTTGACTTCCTTGGTTAAGTGAATCCCAAGGTATTTCATTTTCTATGGTGCTATTGTAAAATGTATTGTTTCTATAGTTTCCCTCTCAGTGTGATTATTATCTGTGTAGAAGAATGCTATTGACTTTTGAGTATTGACTTTGCATCTTGCTATGCTACTGAATTTGTGTATCAATTCTAGTAGCCTCTTGGTGGAGTTTTTTGGGTTTTCCAAGTAAAGTATCATGTCATCTGCAAATAGTGATAATTTAACTTCTTCTTTACCTATTCTGATTCCTTTTATTTCTCCCTTTTTTTGAATGGCTGTTGCTAATGATTCCAAAACTATATTGCACAGGAGGGGTGATAGAGGACATCCTTGTCTTATACCTGATCTTAGAGTAAAAGATTTCACTTTTTCCCCATTTAGAATTATATTAGCCATTGGGTTGTCATAGATGGCTTTTATTAAATTGAGTTAGAATCCATCTATTTCAACTTTCTGTAGGGTTTTGAACATGAATGAGTGCTGTACTTTGTTAAAAACTGTTGCTGCATCAATTGAGTTGATCATGTGGTTTTTAGATTTCCTTTTATTAATAAAAGGAAATTGCATTTATAGATTTTTGAATATTGAACCATCCTTGCTTCCCTGGGATGAATCCTACCTGGTCATGGTATATGATCTTCTTGATGATTTGCTGTATGCTGTTTGCTAGGATTTTACTGAAGATTTTTGCATCTATGTTCATGAGGGAGATTGACCTGTAGTTCTCTTTTTTGGTTGTGTCTTTTTCTGGTTTTGGAATCAGTATAATACTTGCCTCCAGAAATGATTTTGGGATGAATGCTTCCTTTTCAATTTCATTGAAGAGTTTGAGGAGTGTAGGGATTATATCTTCTACAAGTTTCTTGTAGAATTCATCTGTGAATCCATCCTTCAGGACCTGGACTTTTCTTTGTCTGCAGCCTTTTTATTACGTTTCATATTTTGTTGGCTGTTATTGGCTTATTGAGAGTTGTTATAACTTGTTTGTTCAGTTTGGGTAATTTTTGAGGAATCTGTTGATTTCTTCTGTGTTTTCTATTCTGTGAGTGTAAAGATTCTCGAAGTAGCTATTGATAATCATGAATTTCCACTAGGTCTGTGGTGATTTCACCCTTTTCCTTCCTTCTTGCTTGTATTTGAACTTTTCTTTCCTCTTTTTGATGAGATTGGCTTATCAACTTTATTTAGTCTTTCAAAGAACCAACTTTTTGATTTGTGGATCGTTTGAACTGTTTTCTTCATCTCAATTGAATTAATTTCTGCTCTGATCTTTATGATTTCTTCCTGTCTTTCTGCTTTAGGTTTGGTTTTCTCTTAGTTTTCAAGATGTCGGATGTGCAACATTAGGGTGTTTACTTGTTCTTGTTCTGTTTTCCTAATGTATGAGTTCATAGCTATGATTTTCCCTCTGAGAACTGCTTTCATCCCATCCCATAAATTCCAATAAATTGTGGTTGAATTTTCATTGAACTATAGATATTGTTCAATTTCATGTTTAATTTCCTCTCTGACCCATTGATTGCTGAGCATGGTATTTAGAGGATTTTTATGGTTTCTTTTGGTCAGTCTCATTTCCAGTCTCATTTCACTGTGGTCAGAAAATATGGATGGAATAATTTCTGTTTTCTTGCATACACTTATGCATACCTATGGACTGATATGTGGTCTATTTTAGAAAATGACCCGTGTGCAGCTGAAAAAAATGTGTATTCATCTGTGGTTGGGTGCAACACTCTGTATATGTCCAGCAGGTCCATTTGTTCCAAGCTCTGGTTCAGTTCTGCTACTGCTTTGCTAACTTTTTGTCTGGTTGACCTATCTTTTTGAGATAAGGGGGTGTTAAGATTGTGGACTTGGATATGAGGTTTTCATGTCCATCGAGATTTGTCTTAAATAGTTGGCTCTTCCTGTGTTTAGTGTATAGATATGAGTGTTACCTACTCTTGAATATTTCCCATAACCAATATATAGTGGCCTTCTTTGTTTCATTTGATGATTCTTTGTTTGAAGTTGAGACTATCTGAGAACAGAATTGCTACTCTTGCTTTTTCTGAAGTGCCAGGGTATGTAGTATTGTTTTCCATCCTTTGACTTTGAGCTTATGAATGTCTTTTTGAGTTAAGTGTGTTTCTTGTATATAGAATGTTGTTGGGTTTTGTTTTCTAATCCACTGTACCAGTCTATTTCACTTAATTGGTGAATTGAGTCCATTCACATTGATGGTTATAATTGAAATGTATTGACTTATGAATGTCATAATATTTACCTACTATTGTTTACTCCTTTTTATCCTGTGTTTAGCTGTTTTCCCTTTTTAGTGGGTTTCTTCTCTTCTCATTTGTGGAGTTCTGGTCTTTGTGTTCTCTCTCTATAACATCTTTCAGTAGCCTGTGAAGGTTCAGCTTTGTCATCATGAAATTCTTTAGTTGTTCTTTGTTGTGGAAGTATTTCACTTCTGCATCAGACTTGAAAGAGAGTTTTGCAGGGTATAATAATCTGGGCTGGAATTTGTTTTCATAGAGGACTTGAAGAACGCTGCTTCATGCTCTCCTTGCTTTCACGGTTTCTGTAGAGAATTGAGCTGTAATTCTAATGGGTTTTCCTTTTAATGTAATCTCCTTCTTCTTTCTAGCAGCCTTCAGTATATTATTCTTGTGTTGGATTTCTTGGATCTTGACTATTATATGTCTTGGTGTGTTTTTACTTGGGTTGAAGTTATTTGGTCCGTATGCTTCAGTTACCTGAATGTTGGTTTGTTTCCTCATATTTAGGAAGTTTTCTGAAATTATTTTTGCCCATATTCTTTTTATATCATTTGTATTCACTCCTTCATTCTCATTCATGCCAATTAATCTCACATTATTTGTTTTGGCATCTTCTTGCAGGTGATGGATTATTTTTTCCTACATCCTTATTGTTTTTAAGAGATCCTTTCTCACCTTTTCACTAGCTGCACTAGCATCTTCAAGATCCGAAACTCTGTCTTCACTTTCACTGAAATGGTTTTGTAGACTCGTGATTGAGATTTTTAATTTTTGTATATCCCTTTGACTCTGATTCTTGTGTTCTATTTCTTTTCCGTATTGCTCATTCTAGGAATCTGTCATATTTCTGATCTCCTCTATTTTTTAACAATGTCTTCTTTTGAGGTAGTTATTAATTCTTGTACTGCAGAGTGTTTTCCAAGTTGAGTTTTCTCTATATATTTCTGTAATTGATACTCTAGTTCAGATGCTATGGTTTCAAAGATTTCTTTTTCTATTTCAGAAATTATTTCTACTTTGAATTCCTCTTTACCTTTCTGCTGTTGTTTCTTTGCTTGTGACGCTGTTAATTCATAAGTTTCAGCTGGAATAGTGTTCTCTGCACTTCTGGGTGGGCATTGGGTTTCCCCCTTACGTTTCTGGATTTGGTTTCTTGCTTCAAATGCTATGTATTCAAATATTTTCTTTTTTTTATTTCAGGCATTAATTCTGGTCTGAGTTCTTCTATACCTTTTCTGCTGTTGTTTCATTGCTTCCACCTCTGTTAATTCACTCATTTCAGCTGAGCTAGTGCCCTCTGCACTTATTGGTGGACTCAAGGGCTGAAATTGCATTTTTCTCCTTTTCTTTTTTATTTTGTGTAGCGCTGCTCTCTTTTTTTATATTTATTTATTTTTGTTTTATTGAAGTACAAATATCAATGAGACAGTTTTAAGACACCTTGACAAGATAGATTTGATAAATTAATACATTTCAAACTGTTTTCATAATGTTTTTGTATCATAGAAGGTGCATACATGATATTATACTTACAGACATTAATATAGTGTATGTCTTTTACCAGTAAATTAAGGGAGTGTAGCTGTTTGCGTATCTTACTTTTTATACCTGAATTACTTCAACGATTCAATAATTAATACTTTCTAACTTGTTATTTTCCTAGTGGTTATCCATAGTACTAGAAGCCGACATAATATCCTGTCCAACCACCATTAGTGCACATCTTGCCTCTCATAGGATTATGTAGAAGCACGGCATTATCTATCCCAACTGTACTGTCCATACACACACATCATGATTCTTCCTTTCTATACCCCTTCCTTTGTCTACACCTGTCAAAGATGGGCACTCCATTGTCATTCCACTAGTTTAGGTGCTTGAACTCGACGACACAATCCAACACAGTCCAGCATTCCACAACAATAGTGAGTTATCCGAAGAAGTTGTCGACCATAGCCATTTACAGCTCAACTTATTATTATGGCCCCATGGTGTATACTTCATTTTTATACTTTTCTGCTGGATGGTTAAGACCTAGATAGAGCAAGACCTATATACCAACACATGTACTTTATGTTTCTGATGAGGTCAGTGAAGTCCCCTCAGGGTTTATCTTGTAGTTCTGTACCTTATTCTGCAGATCCTTTGTCTGTGTCATCTATATGGATGAGTCACGGCCAATGCTTGAAAGTTTGCTCTCTGTGAGAGCCTGAGAGAAAGTTTTCTCTCCATATGACTCTCCCTAGGCACACTATAGAACTTCGATTTATTTCCTCTGGGGCTCCATAATATCTTTATTTTATATAGCACTGCCCTCTGACCTTTGGTGTAGAGCTTTGGTGCAGTAATGACCTTAGCGTGCAATGAGATTTGGGTGCTAGTCTATTAAGTTTGAGGTTATCCAGTTATGACTGGCCTGGATCTAGCTCTGTGTTCAGTTCCTTTTTGCTGCTGCTCTTCTTGTACAACTATGAGCCTGTGGTTCACCTCTGTTGGGTTCCTGGACCGGGGAGCACTGGGGAGCGCAGAATCGCTCTCTCACACTTATCATGCAGACGAGGATTTATCAGGTGCCAGGAGAGTCACAAGAGTTCACACTCCTGCTGCTGGCTTGGGGGCAGGGGCTTCAGGGAGCTCCCGGCAGGCCTATCTGGGATGTCTCAGGCTGATTGCTTGCTTGGAGGTCTTGGGGCCTGGCGCTCTGGATGACTCGGAGTGTGTAGGGAGAAGCCAAAAGCTCTCCCACACAGTCACCGAACTGTACCCACATGGATTGGGTGCTCGGAGAGTTGGAAAAATTCTCACTTGCTTCGCAGGCTTGGGGGCAGGGGCTCCGGGGAGTTGCAGGGCAGGTTGGTCTGGGGTATCTCAGGCCAGTCACTCACTCGGAGGTCTTGGGAGCAGTGGTTCTGGATATCGCAGGGCGCATGGAGAGAAGCCAAAGGCTCTCCCACACACTCACTGAACCTAGCAAAATTTCTTTTAAAAAAAACCTCTCCCAGTATTTTGGGGGAGGCACTAACAATAGATTTATCCAAGTCAGCAACACCGTTGCTCTAAGACAGCCTGTTTCTCTGTCTTTCCTGCTTGTCAGCAAAGTTCCCCTGAGAAAAAAATCAGAGACTGTCATACTGCTAAAATACACCTCTCTTGCCAGTAGGCCAGTTCAGGATCTCAAGCTGTTAATGCTGCCATGAGTGCCCTCCGTATGCATTACCTCAAGTTTCTGCCACCCATAGCCTGCTGGCACATCTGCCTGGACCTAAAGAATGCCTTCGAAGTTCTGCCTTCAATCGGCCCCTGTCACCCAGCCCCTCTTTGTAACTGACCTTATCTTAACCTTCCAGAGGTTCCAAAATTGGTTTCCTTGTTGAAATTTCACTTCTCCTTTTTTCTGTTCTTGTCTTTTCTTCTCTTCTTTCTCTTCTCTTTTGTTCTTTCTTTCTTTCTTTCTTTCTTTCTTTCTTTCTTTCTTTCTTTCTTTCTTTCTTTCTTTCTTTCTTTCTTTCTTTCTTTGCCTCTTCTGACTGCTTACCCCGATCTTTGCTTTGCCTTAGCACTATGGTGATTGCCCTAAAATGATAGAAAATAACCAACAAGGCCCCTACAAATGATAAAGATTTGATGAGCACCCAAGATACATTGGATAATCTCCTAGATCAGATTACCACCACACCAATTCTTGATCGCTGTTTCAGTGCAACCTGGGGGTAGGACCAGCACAGCACGCTGGGGATTGAACCCTGGCCGCTGCACTCTGCCTAAGGTACTTTAGTCCACTGAGCTATTTGGCCAGCCCTGGAAGTTTTACTTTTGAAAGTCATTGATTATTGTGGATTTAGATAGTAATGATAGTTTCCAAATCTTGTGACTACATAAAAAGTCACTGAATTACATATGTGAAACTGTTATGGCATGTAATTACATCTCAAAACAAATTGATTTCCAAGAATACACGACAACAGTTAACAAACCTTAAGCTCTTACTATGTCTGAAACTAAAACTGATGTTGCTTAAAAGTATGAAGCATAGCGTGTTACTGGGGAAAACCTAACAAAATTTACTATTTTCCAGATAAAGTTGACATCTATAACCTTGACATAAGGAAGCAGCTACCCAAAAACGATTGAAATTTTTGGAATGATTTAACAGTACTAATAGAACTCTGTCTTGATACAATTCACAGTGGGGAAAATACTCACTCTATAGAAATTTGTCCATGTTAGTGTAGCTGTTACATTATACAACTCAAACTGATTTTGTGAAAGAATGGAGGTCTGAAGAAATGGACCCTGGGTTGCTCAAGGTCAAACCGTAGAGATGTGAAAGATGTGATTTGAAGCATCGAAGCATCTTTGGAAAGATTTCTGAATACCTCTAAATTCAAAAAACCCTAAAACTGGGAAGCTGATTTGGGTATCCAGGGTTGAACAAGTGTAGGAATCCATAAAAAAAAGGAGCAAATTAAAATGAATTGAGACCCTACTGTACTGTACACATTTTCCCATTGCAGTCAACTCCATTACACAGACCCAAATTCTTGATTCTCTCACTGTATTTTCTAATAACTAAAGAGTATAGAAGTGTTTAGTGTCCTCACTTTATGCATTGTCATCTTTGTTCTTAGATATGCCATACAAACCAGCCTATAAGTCCATCTTGGACAAAAATATGAATCTAGTGCTACTGTGCAGGTGTACATTGACTTGCATTTGCAATTAACATTTGTCGGTGCTTCCTATGAACCACACTGTGTATTAGCAAACAAATGACTATATACTAAGTTCAAAATGACTGAGGCATAGTCCATGTACTTAAAAAATAATGGTAGCATGGAGAAAACAGGTAAATTTTCTAATTTCGAATAGTAAGATCAGCACAGTAAATCAATAGGCATGTACTGATATGGGTTAGTGTAGAAAATCTAAATATAAAGCTGCTGTTGTACTTCAGATACTTCCCAGGATAGATCCGATCAAGTTCTGAGATTCTGAATTTTTTATCAAAGTTTTCTTTTGAGAAATTTTAAATTAGCTTGCAGCTGGAAGAGATGATACAGACCTACCTCATAGCCATTATCCAATTTTCCCCTATTGTGACATCTTCAGAACCTATAGTATAACACATAAGCAGGATATTGAGGTTAATATGGTTAAGATCCAGAACATTTCCATCACCAGAAGTTACAGTCCCACTCATTTGCCTCCCACCCAAATCCCCTCTGTAACCCCTCAAATGACACATCAATGGTCCATTGCTACAGTGTTGTCATTTCAGTAATGGATAAATGGAATCACATGGTATGTAACCTTTTAATTTTGAAATGACTTTACTCAGCCGAGTTCTCTAGAGAGTCATCCTGTTTGCTACATCTATCCCCCATCACTTCCTCCCCTGTTGCTCAATTTTAGTCCACGATACCAAGGTACCACAGTGTGTTAACCACACCTAATTGAAAGACACCTAAGTTGTTTACACTTTCTACCACTTTGGATAAAGCACCTGTGTACAATTTTTTGTATAAAAATATTTCTTTCCCTCAGGGGTGAATGCTCAGAATACCATCACTTGATCATAAGCTAGCCACATGTCCAACGTTCAAGAAATTGACAAACTTTTCTAAAATGACTGTACCACCTTACAAATTCATCAGCAATTATGAGAGATTCAGTTTCCCCATATCTTTGCCATCATCTGCTGGTGTCATGAGTTTTGCTTTAGTAAATCTGATAAGAACATGATGATATCTGCTTTTCATTTTCTGTAATGACTAATGGTGTTGAATAACACCTAACGCACCGTATGCTATCTGTCTATCCTGTTCAGTGAAGTATACTCTCATATTTCTCGCCTTTTTCCCAATTGGATATTTGTTTATTTACTGCTGAGCTCTGAAATGTCTTCAAATGCTCTAGATACCAGTCCTTTGTTAAATATGTGGTATGCAAGTATTTTCTCCCAGACTATAATTCATTCCTAACTTTCTTTTCTTTTCTTTTCTTTTCTTTTTTTTTTTTTTTTTTTTTTTTTTTTTTTTTTTTTTTTTTTTTTTTTTTTTTTTTTTTTTTTTTTTTTTTTTTTTTTTTTTTTTTTTTTTTTTTTTTTTTTTTTTTTTTTTTTTTTTTTTTTTT
>PVKA01004940.1:0-20672 GCA_004027165.1 Ctenomys sociabilis | reverse complement strand
ATGCCTCTGAGCTATCTTACCAGGAAGGCACTTATGCTGCTGAGCTATCTCCCCAACCCCATTTTCCTAATTTTCATAACAGAATACTTTGCAAAGTAGAAGTTTTTAATTTTAATAAAATCTGTTTTCTCTTTCATTTGATGTTTTTGTTGCCAAGTCTAAAGATTTAGCCTAGACCCAAATCCCAAACATTTTCTCTATTTTCTTTCTAGGAGTTTCACAGTTTTACATTTTTGTCTAAGTCTTTCTTCCATTTTAAGTTTATTTTTGTGTAAGTTATGAGTTGCTCATGAATAATCAGTTTCTCCAGTATTGTTTTAAAAAGGCTATCTTAATTGGAGGGCTTTTGTGGCTTTGTCAAATGCCAGTAGGTGCTTTTGTGTGGCTCTATTTCTAGGTTTTCTTACCTTTCCACTGATCTGTGCTTAATCCTCCACTAATACCACTAACACTTATCTGATTAATACGATATCTAATAAGTCACGAAATTAGGAAGATGGATTTATTATATAGTATTTCTTTTAAAAAGTTATTTGAGGGCCTGGGGAGATAGCTCAATAGAATAAGCACTGGTCTGGCAAGTGCAGGGTCCTGAGTTCAATCCCTGCACTTGCCAGTTCAATCCCTGCACTTGCCAGTACTGAAAAAAAAGTTATTTGACTTTTAACTATTCTAGGTTATTTGAATTTCAATATACATTTTAGAAGATAGATAGATAGATAGATAGATAGATAGATAGATAGATAGATAGATAGCATTAAGCTCTTTTATTGACTTGGGACTAATTGATGTCTTTACTAAACCAAGTATTCCAATTCATTAACATGGTATGTCTTTTCATTTAGATCTTTGATTCCTCCCCCTATTGCTTTGTAGTATTCATCTTATAAGTACTATGCATTTTTATTAGATTAATATTAAGTATTTAACTTTTATTTTATCTTTTGTATTTAGTACAGGTTCTACAGGGTCTCATTATATAGACTGGACTTGTAGTGATCCCCCTGTTCTCAGCCTTCCAAGAGCTGAGGTCATAGGTGTACACCACCACACCCAGTCTTGGTCACCATCTCAGTGCACCCTGGGGATGGGGCTGACACAGCATGCTGGGGACTGAACTGTCCCTGCACCTGTCTAAGCAGTGCTTTAGTCCACTGAGCTATCTGGCCAGCCCTTAATGTTTTAACTTTTCAGTTATTATAAGTAGTATTGAAATTTGTATCCATATGATAGCATGTGTACTAGTATATAGAAGTATGGCTACTTTTCACATACATCTTGTATAATCTGTGACTTTACTGAGCATATTTATTGTTTCTAAAAGTTTCTTTTTGTGGATTCCTTAATATTTTTCATACTGACCATCATGCCCCTGGCAAAGAGAAATGGCTCTATTTCTTTTTAATCTGGGTATTTTTTTCTCTTTCTTGTACAATTTGTAAGAGTGGTAAGGGAGAAAAATCTGTCTCGGTGTTAGGCAAAAACATTCATTGTTAAGAAAATGTTGCCTGGAGACTTTCTGTAAATGCTCATTATCAAATAATTTCCTAGCTTTCTGTTTTATCATGCATAGGTGCTATTTATTGCCAAATGACTTTTTTCAATGTCAAGTAAGATGATAATGCGATTGTTTTGTTAAGTGTATTATGTTGATTTTCAAATATTAAACCACCCTTGTATCCCCAGAAGAAACCCCACTTGGTCATGAAGTAACTATTTTTATTTATTGCTGAGTTCGACTTGTCAATAATTTATTCACGATTTTTGCCTTTAAATTCATGAAGCATATTGAGCTGTAATTTTCCTTTTTGGTACTGCTAATGTATAATTTTAATAATTATGATAATGGTAACATTGTAAGAAGAATTTGGAAGTATTCCCTCTTCCCCTATTTTTTAGAAGACAGTTTGTAGAATTGGTGTTCTTTCAGAAAGTGTTTGGTAGGATTCTCTGGTGAAACCATATAGATATTTCTTTTTCAGAAAATGTCAAAATGTGAATTTGGTTTCCTTAACAGGTGCCGATCTCACATCATATGGGTTTTGATGGCTTGTGCTCTTGCCAGTTGTTGAATTTATATTTAAAGGCTTGGTTGCCATCTAACTTTATTATTCTTTTGGTATGCATGATTGAATGGGAAGTCTCATTTTATTCCTGATATTACTAATCTGTGTCCTCTTGCCTGTCCTATTAGAGACTTGCCGTCGTCTGTGGCCAGTTTCTGGGGCTGGGCGGGCGCGGGCGGGATGGAGGAGGATGGCAGAGTCGGCCACGCTGTCTCTGCCCGGTCTCTGGGGCTGGGTGGGCGCCGGCGGGATAGAGGAGTGAGACTTGCCAATTTTATTGATCTTTTCCAAGATTTGCCTCTGACTGATTTTTCCCTATTGCTTTTCCTGTTTTTACATTGTAGATCTCTGGCCTTACAGAAATTATGTCCTTTCTTCACTTTCTTTGGGATGATTTCCATTTCTAGTTTCTTGATGTGGGAACTTCTGATTACTTATTGAGATTTTTTCCTTCTGTTCAGTGTTAAGGGAGGGGGTGAATGTCCCAGTTTCCTCCTCTGCCTCTTCCAGCATTACCTAAAGAGCAGACAGAATGCAATTTGGGCTCTTTATTATAGCCTCATAGAGAGGAACCTGAGGCTCATCACTTGGGCATCGCTGGTTTGGGTGGGCTTGAGGATTACAAGCTTTTCTTCAACATTTGATTGGAGCAAGACCATTTCTGTCTGAAAGCTAGGCTGTACCTTTCATGATACTGTATCTTGCCAGAAAAATACACCTAGTGTATCTTACCAGAACCAAAAGTCTGATTCTAGAAGCTTAATGTGACCAGCTAACTGTGGAGGTTGTTGGATCAGAAGCTAAGTTTATCTTTCTCCAATTGTTGCCCTTGAAATCTGCTCTCAGATCTTCCTCCAGTCCTCCCGATGTGAGCAGGTCCTGTGTCTCTCAGCAGTTTCATGTGGGAACAGTCCTCATTTCAGGAACCAAAAAGTAAACTGAAACTAAACAAAATCTTTTTGATCCACTTGAAAAGACCACTTTTCTTTCTACACAAGCAGGTCTGACCCACTCAGCAATCTGCACAGAGGACTGTATTTTCTGTTCTCTTCTGCTTCTTCATCTAGTTCTATCTCCGGGGTTCCTTTCCCTTCATAGTAGGAGTCCAGAAAGGGGAAATTAAAGGAAAAAGGGAAAGTGCTAGGACAAGGGATGGAGCTGCTGGACGCAAACAGGAATGCCCTCAGTCTGTGGGGTGGGTCCATGCTGGCTTTCTTTCCACTGTGGTTTCTTCTAAGAGCCTGTTCTGATGGGAACCACAGACAGTGTTGTGACATGGTTGTGCAGTCTCTGGCTGACGGGCTCTAGCTCCTGGCAAGCCACTGGCCATGTGGAGTGGTCTGTGCTAGAGTTAACTTAATTCAACTGGTCAGACCTCTGAGAAGGGTTCTCTCAAGTAAGTTCTAAGCCAGCTGTCTCTCAGTGTCTATGCTCACCCTGAAAAAAATGTATCCTGATTCACTCACTGCTGATAGACTATCTTACCATGTCTACATCTTGTCTTCTTACAACCATCACAAACAATGTTACCTGCCTTCTCTCCTTAAGAATTTTCCAAAGGAGAATTAGACTCTGGTCTCTGTTTTCTCAAAATATTAAGGAACAGAATCAGGTCCATCCAAGAACTGCTCTGTCCCTCTCTTTTGTGGTCTTTCTGCATCACCAGTGTACCAGAGTCTTCCTATTGGTTTGAAGAAAATACTCAGATCAAATTAAACAGTAAGAAAATCAGAGGACACTGTTAAGTCACTTCAAGAAAATCTTACTCCCCAGCATCTTTGATCAAGCTCCAGCCTTTATTATCTAGGCCACAGAAGAAGAGCCACAGAACTGGTATTGAGCCATTTCATAACAAATCCTGAACTGAATAATCTGGAAAGAACTCCAGGTTCATATCTCTTCACTCTTCCCTCTAGTGAGGAGAAACAACCATTGAATACCTAGGAGACCTTGCCATTTAGCTCATCATTAACACATAGGTCAACTAAGGGAGACGTCCTAACTCCAATACAGTAGCCTAGTACAGTGCAGAAGTGTTTCACCCAGAGAAGAGATGAATGTAGGACACATTCCCTCAATCTCAATGACAAGGGGAAACAGCAAATCAGAAGAAGATGCCCAAGGCATTTTTTTTTTTTTCCTCAGCTGGGAAATAAATTTTCCCTGATCCGTCATTTTTAGTAACATTTTCAAGAAGGCATCTCATGATTTCCATTGAGAAATCTCTTTAGGGAGGCATCAAGCTGGGCTTCTTATGGTCCCACAGCAGACATCACAGGGAAAATCAAGTCTGAGTAGAGGAAGAGCGTGGCTCAGTCTGAGAGCTGCATTCCAGCTGGTAAATTGAATGAATTGATTCAATTTAATGTCACTGCAGATGGTAATGCTGCTGCTAACCCTGTTTGCCTGGACTGCTGGCCCATGTGGAAATCTCTGACAACACTTTCCTATGAGAGACCTGGGCCCTAGGGAGAGCCAGCTTCCTGCTGTGTCACTGTGATGTGACCACGAGGGTGGGAACTGGGCCCAGGAAAACTTCCTTCTCCACTGGGTCGACCCTTGTCCAGAATACTGGCTCATTGCTGAGCACTTTTCCCTGAGATATCAGGGCCTCTGTCACCCCGTCCAGGGCGCCTCTCTGGTGGCTGCCCTGCCAGGATCTGTCTTATTGTGCCCTTGGGGCCCAAGGGCTAAGCACTGACCAATCACAAACTCTCCCTGAGTCCCCAGACAAAGGCATCAGATTTAGAAATTTTGATGACTCAGGTACATGGGAATTTGAAGGTCTCTCATGCTATCAACAAGGCAAACAAAAACATGAAGAAAATTTCAATTAGAATACAAAATGTCATGGGATATCTTTGGGCAATACAACTATGCTGATTTCTCCTCTTTTTATTTTGCCACATTGTCCAAGTCTCATAGGACTCTGAGATTGGAATAGTAAGCTTTGTGAAGGAAATATCAGAAAAAGAATGAATTGATTCAATTTAATGTCACTATCCAAGCAATTCACATGAATATCACCACTAAAGCTTGACAGCCTAGCATTCTAGCAGACTGATTGTGGAAACCTTATATTTCTCTGAGTCAGGTTCCCCCAGACATCGCTTACCCACCAGTAGTTTAGTTGTTACTGTGTCATACAACTCCTACATTTCCTAACAGTGGAACCATGTTTGCATACCTCTCTCCTTTCACACAAGATTGCAAGGCACCCACCCACTAGAAAACTCACTCTGTGACTTTATGAGAAAGTATTGTGATACCCAGCTGTTAAGAATGAATGATGCCTTAATGAATAATCTTGTATTGAGCGTTGTGAGTGCCAGCCATGTGCTTGGCATTGGCTGCTCTGCATAAACCTCTAGTTCTTACAGCATGGACTGATGTCAGTTCAGTGATCAGATTGCTGGGTTTGGATCCTGGATGGATCCTTTTTGACCTCTGTTACTTGAGTGGCTACATAACCTGAATTTTGTCAAATATAAATAATGTCAGTACAACAATCTGCCTGAGAATTTTCTTGAGGATTAAATAAGATAGCCCTAGTAAAACACAACATGGTATAATGAAGCATTGGAATGAGGACTTTATGTTTTGTGGTCATAGTACAGGGTATGGCAAGGGTAACAAAGTGCAATTATATGTATGTAATGTGGTTGTGTGCTTGTAGAACTGAATTGTAAATAGGCAGAGTGCTAGGTCACTAGTGTGCATATCCCAAGCTTCCTGACCAAGTCACCAGTGAGTGTTACCTATTTGTTCAGCCACTGTGAAAGGGAACTTTGAAGGGAAAGTGTTAAGAGGACACTGATAGTCAAGTAGTAGACATCTGACAGTCTGTCCATGATTCCATATGTCACATATCTCTGAGGCCCATGTGCTGTGTCACCCACATCTTCAGAGTCATCAGTCCTTAGATCAGAAACCACCTCAAGTTATGAGGAAAGACCATAGCCTAATGGAGATACTCTTTCAAGAAAATTCTAATTCCAAGGCAAATTCCTAGTGGAGGAAAGTTCCAGTAAGTTCCTTCATTGTTTCCTTTATTGGGTATGTAAGATTGGGCAAATGATTGAATATTAACTCTTGCTTTCAATAAGCCCTAATTAAAAAAAAAACTAAAGGCAGAAAAGTTAGAGTTTCAATATGAAGCCTCAGGAATGAGGCTAAGGAAGAAGGAAAAGAACAGACAGCACTTGGAGTATTTCCCACATTAAGTTATTTCAGGATCCGGGTTGCTAGGTGTCCACATAAAAAATCTTCACCAGGAAAGGAAGTTGAACACATTTTGCTCAAGACTTTTTTCAGCTGTTCTTCAGCTAGTACCTTAAAGAAAGAAAGCAAAGGCAAAGAACCCCGTTTGTATTTTCTGTCCAGAAGCACCTCACAAAAATGTTTTGGCAACTGCATTCTGTAGACTTGTTCTTTCAACTGCACCACAAGCCTTCACATCCTAAGAAAGTCCTCCTCGGACCTAGAGCCTGGATATCAGGATGTCTGAACTGTTCTTTCCATAGCGAGAAGCAACCTCCTGGGTTATATGGGTCAGTGAATAGCTGGGTGTCTCCCTGTTTTGTTTCATTCTATCTCAGCTAGGTGACATCATCTGTGCCCTTGGTTCATTCATTCCCTGTCACATATGATATGTTTTGAAGAAACTTAGATGTTGTGTCAGAGAAAAACCCTGTACAAACAGGACAAATTTTTCCTGAGCTCCACGCCCACTAGATCAGTGAGGAATCTCTGGAGTTGCAAGGAAAAACAGCAATGAACTTCCACATACTGTGTGTGGTGGAGATTGCCAGCTGCCCACCAAGGCCATCCTTCTGTAGGAGCTAGAATGTGGCTTCCTGGTTTTCCTCCATGTCCTACCTGGCTTTGTAGTGGTTGTTTCTTTGATTCTCTCCAATAAAATATGAGTGGAAATGATATGTTTGATCCATGAAAGCTTCTAAAAGAGCATCTCTATCCCCTTCTCCCTTCTGGAACTGTGGTTCTGCATACAAGGTGACCTTAGAAGCCATATACTAAAAGTAGCGTGGCCTTATTTGGTTCCTGAGCTTTCTACAGCACTTACCTGCAAAATTCAGGCTTGACTCCTCAAGGATAAGAGCTGTATCTGGGTCATATCTGGTCTTCTACTAGACCCAGACCAAATACACGCACACACACACACACACACACACACACACGCACACGCACACGCACATGCACATACATGCATGCACATACACAGATCACTCCACGTAAATAGTGTCTTGCCAGGAAATGAAGCCTGTTAGTCAGAGACTGTTTAACCCATGTCAGAAGAGGCAGTAGTGGTTGCCACCAGAGTAGTCCCTATCAGAGCTGGTACTTAATAGAAATCACAATGGAAGAATAGAGCCAGCATTTGGGCACTTGAGGACATTCACAGCTGACTCCAGTAATACCATCTCATATCATAACACCGTGCCTTTTGCCTTCAATTTCCCCTCTCTTCTTTACCACTGTGATAGAGGGAAAGAAGCTATGGACAGAGCTGGCGAGGAAGCTGAGTGGAGCAGAGAGGAAGGCAGGGCCCTGTCTCTGCAGACTGCCAAACTGGTCAGCCTGATGGTGTAGAGGGAAAAACAATTCTTTGAAGTGGATTACAAGTTGAAGATTTCCTTTGGATTGACTTTTGGGGTCCTGAAAATGAGGACTGTTTCCATACTACTGCCACACTGCCAGTACAGGGGAACCTATCGGGTGGGTCTGAGAGGCCATGATTGGAGAAAGGCACAGCCTTCTTTGTGACACAACTTCCTCAGTAAGTTCATCAAATTAAACTTTTAGAATAAGACTTCTGAGTCTGGGAGATAAAGCCTATGTATTCTTTCCATTCTCCTACTAGACCCAGACCAAAATACATGGATACTGTATGTAAAACAAACAAACCACTCAGGAAGCAGAGAGAAGAGGCAGTCAACCTGAAGACCTTGGGATCCGAGAGCAATTTGCTTGCCTGAATTTGCCATTCCCACCTGAGGTATCTTCTGCCTAGTTGTTCAGAGAGGCATCAGAGAAGTGGTGATGTTGAGCTTAGGGCTTCCCAGATGTGAATGCCCACAGGGGATGCAAGACGCAGATGAAAGACAAGGCTGCAGATTCTTGGTAAGGTGCTTGTGGCCTGTGAGTCATGCATGCAGATCCTTGCTGCCCACCCTGCCGTGGCTAGCACTTGGGATTTGGTGTGAGAGAGAAGGGGTGAAGACTGCACAGGTGTTGCTGAGTTCACCCAAGTCCTCCTTCCTAAAGAAAATGTAACAATATGTAAAATTGACTTAATACCTGGGGTGCTTAAGGAGGAGTGTTGACTTGGTTGGCTTCGGGATGCACCCAGAGATTGGTGGAACACACTTCTGAGTGCATCTGGGTCGGCCACGGGGGATGTGGCCTTGAGGTCTGTCTGTTCCCTGGCCCCTTCTTCTTGGGCACTGTCCCCTTCTTTTCCTTCTCAGCCACCATAACTTAAACAGCCTTGATCCACCAGGTTCCTCTGCCACGGCTTTTCTGCCTTGGAACCAACTGACCATGTACTCAATTGGCTTGAAAACTGAGCCAAATGTAGCCCCTCCCCTTGTAAGTTGTGGGTGTCAGGCACTGTAGCCAGCAACAGGCAAGCTGACCGAAATGGTGTCTTCCTACATATGTGCCATAGTCCCCCTACCAGATTGGCAAAGCCTCAGAGCTGCTCAGCCTGTTAGCCTATAACATGAAGTTTTCACTTAACACTTTCATTCCCTGAGAAAATCTCCTGAAGCGCAGAGGGCTGAGGGGACCGCTTGGCCCAAGCATACCCTTCCACAAAAAGAGCAAAGGAGGCTCTACACCTCTGGCAACAGGATGACTTGAGCCATATTTTCCTCAGTGAAGACTTCCTGCCATGTGTTTCCTGCAGTAGCTTCTCCTCTCACACACTCCTTCTCCCTGTCAGAAAAGTTTCTATTTTCTTCCTTGAAATCTTTTTGCTGGTCTGTCTGTTTCATGTTTTGTTTTGTTTTTCTTATTTTGCAGATATCCTTCTTCAAATGAGGTCAGGACTGAGCCATTTGGCCACAGGTGACCTGTGGAATTCTTGGCTGGAGTTGAGAACATGGAGTTCAAACAGTCAGAAGTCACAAGACCTTTGGAGGAGATAAATACTGGATGAGTTGTGACAAAGGAATGCAGGGGTCAAAGGGGAGTTGGTTGAGCGCTAACTCTGCTCTGGTCACAGGTGGAAGCTGCTTTTGCAGGCGCCCTTCCCTGCTTTTGCAGGCGCACTTCCCTTGCTTCTGTCTGAGGATCCATTGCCATCATGAATGACACGGTACTATCTGAACCTGGCAGTTCATGACCAACCGACTTCTTCAAAGGAAACAAATGGTCACCAGTGTCCTTCACCCTGGAAAAGCAATAGTAACTAAGACAGAAATTCAGGAAAAACTTGCCAAAATGTACAAGACCACACCAGATGTCATTTTTGTGTTTGGATTCCAAACCTATTTTGCTGGTGGCAGGACAACTGGCTTTGGTGTGATTTATGATTACTTGGATTATGTGAAGAAAAATGAGCCCAGTCATAGACTTGCAAGACACGGCCTGCATGAGAAGAACAAGACCCCAAGAAAGCAGTGGAAGGAACACAGGAACAGAATGAAGAAAGTCAGGGGGCACCGCAAAGGTTAACATTGGTGCTGGCAAAAAGCTGAAGAGGTAGAGATTCTGCGGTGCCTGTCTGAAGTGACTGTGACTTTTTTCACGAGAGTATTTAATAAACTGTAAAACCTTAAAAAAAAAGTCTGCCCAGGTTCACATGAGTGGTAAGAGACAAAGTCAGAATTCAAATCCAGATACTCCTAAAGTAGGCAGCCTGGGTTATGTCCACGGTGGTGTGCTACAGTTCTACGCCCTGGCATCTCCTACTGTTTCCCCTTTCTCTCTTTGAAAGAGAAGGAAATGAGGATAGAAGACTAGAGCCTCAGCTTCTCACCGTGGCATACTCTGCTGGGTATACCCTTTGCTCTAATAGTAGGACATCCTACGTTTCAATTCAGGTATACGAGCCTGAAGGGTTCTCAGCCTCCTGGTGACACCATTATCAAGTATACTTCTTAACTTTCAGTTCCTTCTTTAGGAAGGAGACAAAAATTGTACCTAGCCCCTTTAGGAGTCTGATGAGAAATGTTCAGCATAACATGTAGTCCATAATAAGCCCTTAGCCGCTATCAGTGATCAAGGACTGTTGCTGCTGCTGCTGTATCATTACTATCATATTTGATGCTCAACACAAGCTTCATTGCTAGTGTATGACATCTGAGTACTCACCCTGAGTTTGTTAACTCTTTAGTGGACACCAAACTATGCAGACAAGACATAGCAGTGATTAAGGTGAAGCCCCTCCTGGTGCAGAGTCCCCCTCCTAGTCAGGGGAAGAAATGTAAGTGGGGTGATTTCTGGCAGTGGAAAGCATTCTGAGGGTGCTGAGATGAGAAACAGGATGGTGTGCACTAGGCAAGGAATGTGTGTGCACGAAGCAGATTGGAGCTGAGACCTCGACCATGAGAAAGAGCAGAGCAAAATCTTAGGAAAAGAGCTCAGGTATAGGGCATGAGTGGCCTGTCCTGAGGCATGACGGGGCTTGTCTTCTCTGATACGTTTTCCTGATCCCAGATGCTCTCATGCACCGGTGGGAAGAAGTACTGGACAGAGATTATAATTTGGCAGACTCTGGAGCCAATATTGCCTGCTGTCATCCCCATTTCCTAATCTGAAGTTCTAGAATACACCCACATCAACCCCAGCATCTAGAAGACAACAGTGAATACAAAATTAGAGAAACATGAAAGCATCCTTGATACATCATGATCTAGGATTGCGGGTGCCTGGCCTTTTGTGGTTTGCGGGACTGTGCTCTCTGAAGGAGTAGGCCATGTGGGGTCTCTCTTGGTGTCTTGTGACCTTATGCAAGTATAGCGAGGAGCTGGCATATCAATCTACCATTTTCCTTTAAGATGCACCAGTACCACCCCTCTGACCAGGATGACTTTAGCTTATTAACATATCTGTCTTGCTGAACAGAACTTATTCGATAAGTAAAACAAAGAAACTCAGTGTTACAAAATTTCGGGCATTCTTTTTGAAACTAGTCCCTTTTGCCAAATGACTTAACTACTGTTTCCTCAACACTAATTTAGAAAGGATGGTGCATAATTTCTCTGTTGCCTTTATCATTTCCTGCAAACATTCATTCCCTTCACGAGGTAAAGGGCTAGGATGAAAGGGTCATTTCAAATCTGGTCACCATGGAGCCTGGGCTGGTTTCAACTGTTTCCCACCAATGTTTGTCTGGCTTTTGTAGGTTATTACCTATGGGCCACTGGACCCAGAGACACTAGAGTTCATGGTTGCATGCTTTCGTTCTTGCATCACTTAGAAAGTGCACAACCTCACAGGACTACCAAGAATTGAGTTTTATGAACTCAAACCAAGAGAGTCCTGGCTGAGACCACTTGGGCACAGGTTCACTTCACAAGAGACTCCTGCCTGGAGGGCTTTTCCCAGAAGTAGAGCCACTGCGCTGGGCATCAGCACTCACTGGGCAGCCTCCTATTATTCCAGCTTGGCCCTTCATAGGGAAACTGATTTTATAGTTTCTGTATTTAGGACATCAAGATAGGTTGCCATGGAAAAATGACATCTTCTAATTAAAAACACAGAGAGGTCACAAGTTTCCCAGAACAACTAGGGCACAGATCCTAAAAGGAAAGAAATGAAACATTAGGGGGAAAAAAGTCCAACAAACTTCCAGTGCTGTGTCAGTCTGTAACTTTCCGAAACCTGAATGAGACGTTGGGGTGGATGGGGATGCTGAATGGAGAGCGAAAATCCACCGACACTGCATGTCTCTGTTGGCTGGCAAAGGCTCGGCTGGGCAGCAGATCGGGGATACTCCGAGAATATTGCTTAAGATAATGACTCACACATGCCCTGAGAACCTCTGGGGTTCCCTGCTGAGTAGTAAGAAGGTGCATAGAGGGGTAGAGGTGAGATATAAGAAAGCTGCTTAGTCTGAGGGCACTGCTGCTACTGCTTTCTGCCAATTTCTCTTCTCTGTAGCATTAATAGTGCCTGGAACCTGTGTTATGCCAAACTGCTGTCTCCCATCCTAGATTCTCCAGGGTAGGAGTGATGTTATTTTTTCTGAATGGCCAGTGCCTAATATATTGTTTGGTACATTACATATGTACAGTAAATTCTTGTTGAATGGGCATTAATAATGATAATAATAAGAGATTCCATTGACTTGAATGCATTGAGCATCAGGATATTATTAATCTTTTACAGTAAAGAAGCCATAGTTCAAGAAGGTAATATAGCTCACATGGTGCATGCTACTAATGACCGAGTCTGGACTTAAATTCAACACTGTCTGACTCCAGTGTCAGGAATAAATGAATCCCTGGGGGGCCAATTTCTCTTATTCAGAGACTGACTTGCCAACATGTGGTTTGAGAGGCACTCTGCTCTGGCTCCTCCCTCCACTCACTGTTTGTTGGCACTGCCGACTCTCCCAGGGAGCCCTTGAATAAAGCAAGCAAGAAGGGGAAACCCACACTGCAGCCTGGCTAGCCAGCTCAGCCCTTGCGAAAGGCAAGCCCACGATGGGGTGGTGAGGATGTGACTCGCCCCTTTCTGCCCATCCTACGTAGTGATCTCATGTGGGAGGTGTGGCCATACTCCTGGGAAGGTAAAGCATGGCAGGAAGGAGGCTAGCTGTGCTGATGCACCTCTGTTACCAGGGAGGAGAGACCCATGATTTCATTTGAATTTAGAGTGGAACCCTGCTCTGGAATCCCTAGGGGCAAATGGAGTGGGCTTGGTTCTCATTTACCCAGTGACTGCCATGCGCTCAAATCCATGGGTAACATGAGCATGGAATTTTATGTGAATAGCGCTTGGGAGAGCTGTGCAAGATACAATCTTTCATCTCGCAAATGTGCTTTGCATTCTATGTTGTCAGAGAGGATACTCACATTAGTAGCCTGTGAGAGTTGAAAAAGGCTTTTCACACACAGTATTTTATTTTTGCTGTGTGAGGAGGGTGGCGCTGCTAACTCCTTCAGCGATGATGACACGCATCAATGTGCCGCTCAAAATGCTGTCCACAGCCAGGAAGTAGCGATAGGAATTGGAAGCTTATTAGAAAGGCACATGCTCAGCCCACACCCAGGCCCCTGAGTCTAGGTGCTGGAGCCCATGGACTTCAGTTTTCACAGCTCCCCAGGGGGTTGTGGTGTACACAGTTTCAGAAGCACTGTCCTGGGCCACAGAGTAATTGGCAGGAAGCCAAGTTCGTCCTCAGCCCTTGTTAAGCTGTGCTGAAAGGGCTGGAAAAGGTGTATAACAAGGCTGAAACCCTGAATGCAGAAGACAGGGGAACTTGTGTTTGTTGAGAGAGTGTGGAGTAGGTGCTCAGCCTCTCTGACGTTTGGTTATTTACCTTATACAATAGGCATGCTAGCTACTTAACTTTGTGGGTAGTTGTAAAAATCAAATGAATTAGGGTATGTGCTTAGTAAACTTAGTAAGCTTTGTTTTTACTGTTTACTATTATTTTTGTTTATTAATAAGTATTATAATTATAGTATTATATAATTATAGTTTTATATGATTGTATTCTATTTTTTAAAATTTCTGTTTTTAGAACAGGGTCTACAGGGTCTCACTACACAGCTTGGACTCACGGGGCCTCTCTTGTTTTGCAGCCTCCCAAACCCTGGGATTACAGGCACTTGCCACCATGCCCCAGTCTCAGTGCCCTGCGGGGGGGGGGACACAGATCAAACCCCCGGACCCTGTTTCTGCCTAAGCAGGTGCTTCAATCTGCTGAGCTATCTGGCCAGCACTATTATTATTATATTTCAAACATAAAAAATAGGAACTATTGGGTAAACTGAGGTTTAAAATATACAATTATTTCTAGTAGGTTCTCATTACACAATCCTATTCTGTGAAAAGAAAATTATTTTCAGGGAAAAGAAGATAAAGGAACACTGGGTGAACCCAAGCTTCTGAACAATGACAACAATCATCACGATAATTACTTGTGTGTGAGAAGAGGTGCCTCTCTGTCTACCCACAGGAACATGGTGTGACAGAGCCGAAGGAGGTTGGAGCCTCAGGACACCTGCCTTGGTGCCCAGGCTCTTCCACTTACAGCTTGTTTCATCGCGGACTTTGCCCGAACAGCCTTGTTCCTCTATGTAAATCCGACATCGTAATGATAAGTGCATTAGGATAATAAGGATGCATTTGGTGAGAAGCTCAGATAAGAGGAAGTCTAGGAACAAGCTCTGTAAACTGCAATTTACTGCACAAATGTTAATTGTCATGGTGGCTGGTGCTGTTTACAAGAGGACAGACCCAATGGCGCTGATGAGAGGAACCAGTGGCTTCTAGAGGAGCTCTGAGGCTCTTCCAGGAGGAGGGCCAGGAAGAGAGAAAGCCTGGGGAAGAGGCTTTTCAGCTCCCTAGACTGGTCAGCCAAGGAAAACTTCAGGGAAGTGGACAGGTCAGGAAGGCCGCAGCCTGGAAGGTGAAGATGCTGCTCCAGAGGAGCTGACCTCAGAGACCGCTCAGGCACCGGGCACCAGAGGACCAGACCAGGGATCCAGCTCCGTTCTCTCGCAAGCCTCTTGCTGGCTAGCACTCACCGGCATAGCAGCCTGGAATTTAGGCCTTTGATGTCATCACCACATGGGCTGAGACAGTCACAGAGACATTAAAGGAAGAAGTAGTTATTCATCCATCCTTAAGTGTGTCTCATCATTAGCCTTGTCATGTGCGGCGGCACCATCAATTTGCTTCCTATAAATCATGCATTATATTGTGACTTGCCCCACTATGCCTTTAAATATACATGTTAATTTTTTAAACTATGAAATGCTTAAAGTATAGCTTAATTTTATTATGTTATGGCCTATCTTCTTGTTTTATCATATCAAGAGCTTCTGAGAAGCCCCACTCGAGGTCAGCAGATGTAGTCATCAAGTTCGTATGTGAGACAAAGTCAGAAACTCTGGAGCATGTCTGTAGATCTGCTTTTGTATTTCTCAGGTCCTCCTGGGATAACTTTCTGGATCTAAGCAATGTTTTAAAATTTACACAGCATGTTCACATATGTTCTCTTACCACTTTACAACCTAATACGTGGAGCAGATATTTTTATCCACCGTTCTTATTATTTATTGCTGTGAAACAAATCATCCACAAAGCCAGAGGGCAAAACCAACCAAGTTCATCCTGCTTGTGACTCTGCCATTTGACCTTGGAAGAGACAGTTGGCCTCTGTTGCATGGGTCATGGAGTTCTGAGGCTCACAGGTGGGGAAATAGCATCACTGGAGATGTCCTCAGTCACCCTAGTCACTGGGCCAGGAAGATCTAAACAGCCACGGTTAGACCAGTCAGCTCCTCCCAGTCTGTATCTCTGTTGCCTGTTATTGATGAGAGGACCAGGAAAACAGTGACTCTGTTGCCACTGCTCACACTGTAGACTCTTGGTAAATGGCAAATACTTGTTTCTGAACCCGTCTCCCTAGGAGACTTCTTAGCTCCCTGCTGGTGACACACCTTGGTGAGCATTTAAGGAGAAGGGTTCTGATGTAGTCAGGTAGCACACAGAAGTCTGCCTGCTGGTTGACTGTAGATGTTACCTAAGTAACTCATTCATGTCCTGTCTGAAATATGAGTACTTCTTACTGTTTCACTGTAGAGAACAAGTGAAGAGGAACAGTGAGTTGGTCACATGCAATGTTCTACCAATAACTTCTTCCAATTCCCCAAACAAATCTCAGGAAAAATCAGCCCTGAGTCAGTGCACGTGCCTGCTCTGCCTGTGTGGGTTTTGTTTCTGAATGAGCCTACTTTCCAACTCATGCTGTGTTTTAAATCTCACGGGGTCAGCCGCCACCGTGACACCCATAGTTGAACCCCTACAAATGAAGAGGCCAAAAGTCAAGCATTTGGAAAAGAGCATACAACGAGAAAGCTGCTTTCAAGGCCTCGTCTCCCCTCTGCTTCCCCAAAGCCAGCCCCACTTTAATTGGATTTATATATCTCAAAGCTGATACAGTGGTACCAGACTCAGAAAGAAGGGGCTATAATGTGACCATCCACAAAGGACACTTGTCTCTCTCGGAGTTTTAAGTGCCGTGACTAATCAGGTTGAGTGGTGGGTGTGTGCAAGTTCTTTCAGAATGCTGATCTACACTGTCACCAATGCAGAAAATGCCATTCATCTGGGCTTAATTAGAAGAAACCTTTTTGATGTTTAAAACCTCAACTTTCTGGCCAGAATAACGTCTATCTAATGATCCTTAGCCATGCAGAACATTCTTTGTGGATCTACTGGCAAAAGTGGCTTCAGTCTTTTCTCTCTGAGAAAGAAAGATACACACAAGAGCTTATATGCCACAGTGAACTAAGCTGCTTTTTTGCTTTTGAATCTTACTTCAAATGCACAGAGTTTAAGTTCTTTGCCAAATTTTGCTGACTCTGAGGTATGACAATAATAATAACAATGACAGGCACTTATAAAGCACTTAGTGTCTGCCAGATAGAAGTATCTATGTATGTAGAATCCACTAATCTTCATAGTAACATTGCAAAGTAGATATTATTACTATTTTAGTTCTGCAGATGAAAAAGTTGAGGTTCCAGAGCATTTGGCTCAATGTCATCCATTTAGGAGGTGGAGAAGCTAAAATTCAAGGCCAGGCAGTTGGGCTACAGAATCAATGAAACTCAGTGTGTTTGGGCTATGAACAGAGGCCACAGCATTTCTAAGGCTCCAGAAGGAGCCATTGTGTGCCACTGTCATGGAGTAGGCATGTGATCCAGGAGAGCCAGACAGAGAACCTTATTGCTGGCTACCCCAATTGGTAAAGTGTGGGCATGTGGTTCAAACAGGACCAATCAGATTTCAGAATCATTCACAGATTCTGACAAATGTTCACAGATCTCCCTTCTTGAGCTGCCAAGAACTATTGTCGTCATCAGAAATGGAAATCCTTCATGATATGTGGAGAAAACCTGAATTGAGACATAGATGGGAGGGATAGATGTGGTGACATTACTGACCCATCTAGACCTCATAGTCTTGCTTCTTGTTTTTCCTATTACACAAACTACTGTGTACACATTCACTTTTGCTAAATCAATTTGACCTACCTATCATTTTTCAGTGAAGGACTTTGAAACATGGATTTAAAAAAAAAAAAAGCCCTTCAGGGAGATAGTGCTGGGCAGGGAAGAGCCAGAATTACCATATGTAAATTTTATGCAAGCAAATTTGGTTCAATATAAATAAATATTCAGTGACACTTCTATAAGTGTTTAAAACAAAGAGAAAAATATACTCTAGTTTAATAGAAAACTGAACTTAAATATATATAGGTCTGGCCAATCTGTGGATAGTGGGTGTGAACAGTGTTACGGTAATAACTCAACTTGCCTCAGTGTTTTTCACACACACACACACACACACACACACACGCACACGGCTCAGAGCCTCTTGTTCCCCATCATAATTTCCAGGTGTGTCTTGGGGCACCCAGCAGTGTCCTTCTGGCCTTGGCTGCCTCAGCATTGAGCAGCCCTTTCAAAAGCAGTGTCTCAGGATGGAGGGGAAATGGCTGAAGGTAAGGAGAGGGTGTGACACACCTCTGTGGCACTGCTCCTGTCTCCAGGTCTGACAGAGCTTTAGGTGAATATTCTTGCTGGGTTTATGCTCAGCTTGTCTACTCTTCCTAGAACTCAGAATGTGACCTAATGGAGGCTGAACTTAGGGATCAGGCCGAGTGGCGGCAGACATTGAGCTGTGTTCTCAAGTTCTCCTCAGTGTCCAGATTAATGGCTTTTCATGGGGGATGTTCATCATGCCTCTTGCTTTCACCCTGGGTCTGGATGAACCCAAGACATTTCTGAGCTCTCTGTAAATGAACATCCAGTGGTCACAGCGGAGACACTGGACATGCCCAGACTTGTCTGACCTCACATGTATTACACACTAATTGAATACAAGGATCAGAGATGCAGTGAGCAGGTCTCAAAGGCAGTGCAACAGAGAACTCCCTGGAGGACCCAGAAGGACTTGACTTTCCACCAAAAAGAAAAAAGAGCCAGAGTCAGAGAGGAAATAAACGCAAATAATTATTTCCAGTGAAAAAGAGGTCAGTTGTGTTCTCTCTCCTTGCTTCTGGCCACAGCAGAGCAGATTTCTGCAGACTTCCTGCTTCTTTAGTAGTGGGCTTGGCCAGCACCAGTTACTGCCTATTAAAAGATATATGTACTTTAAGCTAAAAACCAAACTTCTCAAAAAATGTAAAATTAACATATATCAAAGATTTTTGACTCATTAAAATGGCATAAATGATATGTAATAACTGAATTCAAGGAGAATTTACAGAGTGCACGCGTATATAGACCATGAAGAGGGGTCTCAAAGTCTCTCCAGGAGATATAAATTGCATGTCTTGGACAAGAATCATTTTCAACAATATCAGTACATGGTTAATTCATGGAGTTTTAAAATAAGCTCAAAGACAATAAAGATAGTAATGTATTAGGGTTTTCTGGAGAAACAGAACCAGGAGGAGACAGATGATAGACAGAAGATAGCTACCATGAGGGACTGTTAGGAGGTTTAAGCAAATACAACCTGCCAGCCTGCAGGATGGAGGCCCAGTGGGGCTGGTAACTCAGTTCTAGTTCAACCCCAAAGCCCAGGAGCCAAGAGTCTCAGGGATGTGAGTCACAGGCCAGTATGAAGCCCACAACTTGGGGATTTTCAGGTCCCACAGCAGGAGGAAACAGACGCTGCAGTTCAGAAGCAGCAGATTTCCCCTCCACCTTTTATCTCACTCCGGCAGGGCTTCAACACTGTGAATGATGCTTGTGGGTAAGAAATGTCTTCTTCAGTTAGCTTTCTTTACCCAACGACTAATATCTTCCAGAAACACCTTTGTGGACAGACTAAACATGGTTTACTTGTCCTCTGGCCATTCCTTATTCCAGGTAAGCTGATACATGCATGCACTGTCAGTGGGGAATAACTTGCAATTGACCTGTGACCTGTGTACAGCATTTCTACCCAATTTTCTTAAAGTCATCCTGCCCTCTCACCTGGGAGCTCCAGTGTTGGCAAAGTCAAGGAAGACTTGACTGGGAGACAAGAGCTAGTTCTGGGAAAGAGAAGCAGTGTGTACATCTGGCCATGTGAAAGGAGGAAAAAATCCTTACACTCCTCAGATTCAATGAATAAGAATATTCAGAAATGCTGGGAGATGCCATAGATGCCTGTTTAGAAAAGGAAATTAATTTCAGTGATGGCAGTAAGATACATGAATGTTGTGCTTGAAGTCACCTCAAGGCGATGTGGTCAAGCTGTGTTTTGGCAGAAATTTAGATCTCTGTGTTAAGTCCTTGAACATCTCAACTGGACTCGGGCTGGTCAAAGGGGTGGTGCTCTATGCCCCATCTTCTGGTGTTATCACTAGAGGAGCCTCACTTATTTACATCATTGAAAAATGAATTAGATTTCATTTGGACAAATGGCTAAAAACTAATTTGATTTGGACATGGCAACACACAACTTTAATCCCAGAATTCAGGAGGGTGAGGCCGGAGGACTGCCATGAGTTTAAGGCCAGCCAATGCCACTTAGTGAGTTCAAAACCAGCCTGTACTACACAGAGATGTTGTTTCAAAAAACATCAAAACAAGACAAGAGTTGAAAAACAAGTAAATGTGATGTATAACAAGGTTAACAACCAAAGTAGATAACCATCTTCTCCCTGCCTTACAATTTGCAGTCAACTCCCTGGTCCGGTGGCTTTTGTTCATCCTATTGTACTCTAGCTGAAAAATTAAGTTCTTGTGTTTTGCATGGCATTAATCTCTAAATTTGTACCAGAAGCAGCTCTAATTTCAGAGACGATGGATCTGTTTCTGCTCTACCTATGAAATTCCAGGTTTGATGCATTGGTAGAGTCCCTCCTTCTCATGAGCAGAAAACGCAGGAATTTACAAACCCTATAGTCAAATGACGTCTTTCTCATTCTGTATCTTGGGCCAAAAATTTACCATGACACTACCTTCTATCCGTGTTGGCTTCTTTCTCCTAGATGACCTTCATAATCTATTGTGTCAAGGAGGATGGCCTTCTGGCTTTCACTGAGTCAAAGTTCCTCTAGTATATGCTAGGGGATCGTGCAATCATGTCCTTCAGTTTAGCTGATATTATAATTGTAGTGTTATATTTTTGTGATCTTTTGATATTTTTCCCACCAGAACTTTAAGTGTGGTGCAGACAGAAAGCACAAGATTTTTTTAACCAACATTTGTAGCTCTAGCACCTGCTACACCAGGGATTCAATGTATTTTATTGAATGAATACATGACTAACCATATGTACTGGTTGATGCATTGTGTCAACTTGAGGAGTTTAGAAGTTTAATTAAGTGACTCAGCAGAGAGCCAGGATTCATGGTTTGTAAACTTCCTCATTTTTTTTTTTTTTTTTTTTTTTTTTTTT